>JAVSBS010019110.1:0-12522 GCA_033124195.1 Coracias cyanogaster
CCGAGAGAGAAAGCCAGTAAGGGCCAGGAAAAGAGCAGTCACCTTCTCTCTGTGAGACCCCGAACCGAAGAGAGCAAGGTGACCCCGCCCCTTACTTTTTACCAGCCCAAATCTCAAGATATCTCTGTCCCTCGAGATGAACTATTACATAGGAGATGGTGCCACCAAAAATGCAACACACCCCCCCACCTTCTGTTCTTCTTAGCTGTCCAATCCTTACTTCCTTAGTAACTTATGGGAAGAAATTCTATACGTAAAAAGGAACAAGAGAGAAGAAAATCTAACCCCCAACAACGCCAAAGGCTGTAGCTATTCTGCAGGTGAGCCTGTTAGCTGCTAAAATCTCTTGCAGGGCAATGAGGTTGCCTGGATAGACTGGGAGACTGTGCCAGGAGACTTGGCTGCATCAGGGAATGACTTCCTCTGCCCCGGCAGCCACAAGCCTTTGGGAGCTGCCATAGAGCTGTGGCATTTGCAGATCACAGTAATCAGACTTCTCCAGAGTTGGTAATACTAGTGTTGCTGTTTGGACTCCATAATGCCAGGAGGGTCTTCCAAGTGGAGACACAGTGAATGCAGGAAGCAATTCCATAACCTTTTATCCAGCACCAACCTTTTCTGGCATAGTCAAGTGCCATACTTAATAATGGGAATTGCTGTAACATTCCTTGGTTATCAAAAGTCAATAGCCTCATACCAGCCTTCATTGCCAGAAAGTCATAGCTAAGACAAGTAGGGACTGCAAAATCTCAGGAACTCACCTCCCCTCTCCTCAGACTTCTTGGAGGCAAGAAAGGAGATTTGGGATTGTGCTTGTCCTGCCCAGCAGCCCAGCTGAGTGGAGCAATCGGGTGGATTACAGCTGAGTTGTGTTGATGATGGTCATGGCTTTCTTTGAAGAAAAAGACAGTCAAAACATGAGGGTGCGAGGTGGTCTCATGAAATGCCAGAAAAATAGAACTTGGTAGAAAAAGAAAAATCAGCCTTATATGGAAGAAAACCAGAGAAAGGCACCATTATGTGGCACTTAGGGACACAATTTAGTGGTAGACTTGACAGTCCTACGTTAATGGTTGGGGTCTATGATCTTAAAGTTGTTTTCCAACATAAATGATTCTGTGATTCTATGATTTTCAGAAGATTTCAAGTTCTCTAAAAGAAGCAGATAGGTTTTCAGGCCAAATAATTTAAATTCATGCTTAGTTTTTTTGACAACTCATTTGCTTGCTTTGTGAAAAGTATTTGCTCTGAAATCCCAGGGGGTGGTGTGTGGTTTGTATATAGGTAATTCTTGATAGAAAACTTTTGAGCAATCCTTAAGCAAAGAGCCCTCCATACTCCTATCTGGCACCAGGTGGCACATATGCTGCTGGTTATAACTTTGCACTTGGGCAGACCAAAACACTGGCACTCAAAACACAACTATTTTAGCAGTGTGGTAATACCAACTTTACAAGGAAGTTAAGAGTGTATTTATTCTTGAATATTACCTATAGAACACAGCTGCACACTTCAGAAGTGTCAGAAATCAAAATCCTGATAAAAGCTATATTATTTACCTAGTTAAAGTGTCTGGTGGTTTTTCTAGCATAGGAAAATTTATAAAAAACATTACTTGTCTCTCCCACTGCCAGAACAGGCTTCCACTCAGCAGAAAGAGTAGGTTCAAATTTTCAATCTTGAACATGAAATATGCTTTGTCTACCAAAACTCTGGGAGTGAGTGGAGTTGGTGCTCAGGTAGTTTGGCACTTCTTAAGGGTGCCCAAACCTTGCTACTCTAATAACAAGTTTTCAAACTCTGTGCTGGGAGGCTGGACCAAACCGTCTAAAAGAATTAGTTCCTTAATGCAAGTACAGGGGTCCCTGCTACATGCAGGGAAGAAGCTCTCTGTTACCTGCTGTAAAATGTCCTTGATTGTTGTTGAGGGTTTGCACTATAAAGTCAGGGTTAAATCTAGTGCCGAGATTAAGATGGAGGAAGAAGTGTCGTGATACCAAATCCAGGAGCTCCACGTTGTGGTAATGGTGATGCTCATAGGGCTGCCAAGCAAAAAGTGAATGTGTACCCGCTTAGAGAGACTTACCTCATTTCAAGCAAAGAGTGGACAGCAGTATGATATGTGGCAGTGCGTGAGGGCACAATATGTTAGCTGGTCCACGTACGCAAGCATGGTCTCCACGTGAGGGCTAGGCATGCTGTTTGAGGACTGTGCCACTGCTGTGCTGGCTTTGTGGTCGTTGTCCAGGCGTGTAGTGATGGACATCAGTTGTTAACAGGACAGTGTGTGTGTGCGCACTGAGTGTTGCCATATGTGTTAAAGTGCATGGCTGTACCTGGGCACCGGTATTTGTGGTGATGAGGGTGTGTGCAGAGGTGCAGCTCCGCCTGCGTGGCTGTGCAGGTGATGTTCCCAGGGCGGTGTGAGGGCAGGGTGTATCTCTGCAGGTGACTCTGGAGGGGCAGAGTGCTTCCACCCAGGGCTGTGCGGGCACAGGGGTGCACTTGGGTAGGCGGCTCTCCGGGCGGAGCGTTACCTGGGGGAGTACTGAAGGGTGTTGCCGAGGCGGTGAGGGTGCAGGCATGTCTCTCCGGGTGCGGGGCGATCCCGGGGCCATGCGGGTGCTGGGCTGTCTCCTGGCGTGCGCCTGTGCCCGTGGGGGTGCAGGGGTGTCTCGGGGTCGGGGCGTGCACGGAGCCCCTAGCCGCGGAGGCTCCCGCAGTCTCCCCGCCGGGGCCAGCCCCTCCCCGCAGGCGGTCTCTCTGGCGGGCGGGGGCCGTTCCGCGGCGGGGGGCGGTGCCAGGGCTGGCGGGGCTGGGCGCGGCGATCGGCGGGGGCTCGGCGGACCAGTGCAGCTGGAGGGGCAGGTACGCACCGGCACCGCACCGGCACCGCACCGGCACCGCACCGGCACCGGCGGCAGCGCCCCGGGGTACGCCGCGGGGGGTGCCCGGCTCAGCATCCCCCGCCGCTGCCCGGTTCGGGGCTCCCGGCTGACTCCGGTTGGGGGGGAGGGGGATCTCCCTCGCTTCCTGCATCGCCCCTCCCCGCTGCCACCCCCTTCTGCATCCGTGGGGCAGGTCACGGGTGGGATGCTGGGACCTGCGCCTGCCTCAGTTTCCCCACTCCGGGGTGCGGCTGCCCCGCCTGTCTCCGAGGGATGCTGGGCCGCGGGGCGCCGGGCCCGTAGCGTTCCCTGCCTCTCCGGGAGTCCGTTCCGAGCACCCCCCCACCCGTGGAACGCGGCCGGTGGGGTCCCGACCCCTCTCCCGGGCCCGACCGCCGCGGGGAAGGCGCCGAGCTCCGGAACAAAGAGCCGGGCCCGGCGGGAGGGGCTGCCGCAAACCCCACGGCGGGTGTGGGGGGCCACAAAGAGCGTGGCCGGGACAAAGCAGCCCCACGGCTGCCCCGCGCCCCCCAGCCCGGCCTTCTGCTCAGCCCCCGGTAAAACGCAGCGGGTGAGACGCGGCTCCGGGCAGCACGTTCGTGCGAGCCCGAATCCCGCGGGAGGAGGAGGAGGCGTGGAGCCCCCCAGCACCCACCGGGCATTCCCCGAAGTCGGGGGGATGCAGGGGAACAGGTGACCCAAAAGCCATGGGCTGGGCTGGGGTGGCTTGGGAGCCCACCCTGGGTGCGCGGGGGCTGTACTGCTGCATCCGCTCCCCCCGCAGCCCCCCTGGAAGGTGCTGGGAAAGACAGGCACCCCCCAAATGATGCGCTTGCACCCCGAGTCCAAGGCATCGAGGGTTCGGTGCTATTCCTCCCCGTGTTCACCCCACACACCTCCACGGAGGTGCTGCAGTGCTGGGAAGGGGGTCATGAGCTAAGGGGGGGTCCCCATCACCTGGGGGTCCCGCCTGACTGGGGGTGCTGTGCCTCGTAGCGGGCTGTCGCAGGAGGCAGGCAGCGTGGAGCAGCTCTCCCTGCACTGCGCCGAGGGCTCGCTGGAATGGCTGTACCCCATGGGCGCCCTTCGCCTCCGCCTGGCCCCCCGACTGCCCCCCACCACCATCGCCGTCAAGGACAGGAGTCCCCAACACGTCACTGCCTGCATCAAACCCTCTGGAACATTCCGGGGGGCTCAGCTCTACCTGGAGAGGGAGGGGGTGCTGGAGCTGCTGCTGCCAGAGGCCCCCCAGCCCCACGTCCGCTGCTTTAGCTGGCTGCCCCGGGAGAAGGTGGCTCTTTTCCTGCAGGCCACGCCGCACCCCGACATCAGCCGCCGCATCGCTGCCTTCCGCTACGAGCTGCGGGGGGACTGGCTGGCCCGCCCGGCGCTGCCCGCCGCCAGCCTCAGCGCCGAAGGTGAGCGTCCTGGGTCAGCCTGCCTCAGTTTCCCTCTCCAGGGTGTCCCTGGTGTGTGCGGAGCTGAGGGGATGGAGGGGCCAGATCCAGGCTGGTCCCCCGACCGAGGCTGGTCACCAAGAGCCACCACAGTGACAATCGGTGCTTGGCCTTTGCAGGGGTGTGCCGGCCGTGCAATGACACCGAGATCCTGATGGCCATTTGCACTAGTGACTTTGGTGAGTGCAGCCGCTCCACGTGTGCTGGGGGGTCCTGGGAACCCAGGAGGGGGAAAGAAAACAAAAACTAGGGGGACAGTGGCCCTCAGGTAACCCTGATCTCCCGTTCCCAGGGTGGCCTGGCTTGGGTGGTGGCATCAGTGTCACCGAGGCTGCTACAGGATGGGGATGGGGATGGAATGGATTAGAATGGGGATGGGGACAGGAGCAAGGATGGACAAGGGGACAGGGACGGGGATGGGGTTGAGGGCAGTGATGGGGACAGGAGTGGGGATGGAGGCAGGGATGGGGCCAGAGGAGGCTATGGGGACAATGATAGGGACAGGAACCAGGATGCGGATGGTGACAGGGATGGATATGGGAATGAGGATAGGGATGGGGACAGGGACACACTGACACTGTGTGTCACACTGACTCCCTGCCTTTCCCCCGCAGTGATCCGCGGCAGCATCCGGAGTGTCTCCAACAATGTGGAGCTGCAGGAATCCGTCATCGGGGTGAGTGCTGCCCGCATCCATCGCCAAAAGTTCCCCCTTTTCCAGGCTGGGGGCCGGCCAACGGGCAGCATCCGCACCCCGCTGCGCTGTGGCGTCAAGCCGGGTCCCGGCACCTTCCTCTTCACGGGGTGGCTGCATTTCGGTGAAGCCTGGCTGAGCTGCGCGCCTCGCTATAGGGACTTCCAGCGCATCTACAAGGGGGCACAGCGTGCGCGCCAAAACCCCTGCGAGTTCCCCGTGGACTGAGGGGCTCAAGGAGGGCAGCCTGGTCCCATGGGTGCTGGGGTCCTGCAGGCAGCGGGAGAATCCCTGGGGGGGATGCTGGGGTGGCGTGCCAGGAGGGACGGTGCCTGGAGGGAGCGTGGTGCTTTGCTCCTCACCGTGTAGCCAGGCTCTGGCAGCACCCACCACTGGGCTGGAGGGGTCCCGGGAAAATCCTGCTGGAAGGGAAGGGATTTTCCCAGGACGCGCTTGCTCATGGTCCTCGGGGATCTGCCTGGGTGAGGGTTGCAGCGGCGTGGGGCAGTGGGTCGGGGGCTCCCTGGGGACCAGGGTGCTGCATGCTCAGGGGATGCTGTGGGGCACGGTGGGTCCAGCACGATGGGGCAGCTGTCCTCAGCGTGGGAGGGCTTGGTGGCGAGTGGCCGTGGTGGCAGGGCTGGCGACACAGTAGGCATGGTGGGGTGCAGAAGGGCCCGGAGGTGGATTTGCAATGTCGGGGGTAGAAGTGGGAGCAGGATGGGGCTGAGCCTTGCCCTGACCTTGCCTGCAATGCGGGGCATGGGCAGGAGCCGCGAGGAGGATGCTGAGGAACAGAAGAGAGGCTGAAGACAGCGAGGGGGGTGGCGAGGCAGGGGGAAGGCCGGCGCAGGGAACAGACGTGTCCTCGGAAGAGCCGGGGCAGGACCAAAGCGCTGAGGCAGGATGGTGCCGCAGGAGTGGGGAGAGGTCGGGCAGTGCCACCGCCACCGCCAACCCGGGGCCATGGCCTTGCCGTGCCAGGTCACTGGCAGTGGGGCACATCGTGCCAGCCCGGGGCGGGGTAGGGGGGGGGAATTTTGACCACAGGAATGGGAGGGCATTGTATGTGCACTAAAGTTATAACGATACCAAATTTGTGACTTTTTTTTATAAACAAAGCTGTATTTGTAGTGTGCGCGTCTCTGTTTCTTAAATAGCTGAGCGGGATGCTCGTCAACGGGCACCGTGAGCAAGGGCGGGTGCCAGGTCATGCCACAGTGTGAAGCTCTGTCCCCTGCCCCCGCCCCGAAATAGGCTGGAAACAGCCTATTTCTGTATCTATATATACCAAGAGATACATTGGTATTTCTAGTCGCTGCCTCCCTGGTGTCCCCCGGGATGGGGCACTTTGGGGTTCCTCTGCCCAGGCAGGACCGAGTGAGCAGGGCCAGGGCTGGGGCCTGCGTGGCCCCTTGCCGGGTGGGTGACCCCACCGGCGGAGCTGCTGTCAGGGCTGATTCTCGTCAGAGCTGCCGGCCACAAGGCCTCATTGTGCTGGGCTGTGCCGCGCTGGCTTCCCAGCCCTGCGCACTCCTGCCCCACCGCTGTCGCCCTCCATGGGGGCTCTAGCCCCCAGCCTCTCCATCCTGCTCCTCCAGGATGTGCAGGCATCTCCAAACGGTGATGAGCAACAATCTCTCCCGCCTCCCGCAACCAGACATGGGGCATGTATTCCCAGCCATGGATGGGGCACGAGACCCCCAGCTAGGGACCTGTCCTCCCCGTCAGTGACACTCAAAGGGGCTCAGTGATGGAAAAGCTCAGCCCATGAGCCCCAACTGTCCCTCCAGCCCCTCTGAGCCCCGCAACACCCCCAAGCCAGGACCATGGCACATGTCGGTTTGTGCTTTAATAACTTTTTAACATTTTTGGTGCCCTCACTGACCATCACACACTTTTCCTTGCCAAGAAACTGTTTCCAGAGTGCTACAGGCTTCGGAGTTTAATTTAAAACATATATATATGTATGTGTATATAAAATGATCTGGTTAAGATCCTCCCTGAGAGCTCGTGATGGGTTCAATACGTACGCAACACGTTTTCCTTCAAGAAGAGGTCAATGCTTATTTGATGCTTTACTGCCAAAGGGCTGGTGCTCATTCTGGGGCCAGGCTGGGTCTGAGGGTGGGATCCAGCCCTGGGGGAGACACAGGAGCTCTCCAGGATGCCAGCATCTCCCCCGGGTTTTTGGTGGCAGGCAGGAGCTGAGCAAGGCAGGAGGAAGGGGGAAGGAGTGGGAAACCCAGCAGAGGAGGAAAAATGAGGCTGGGAAAGCAATAAATGAGGTGCAAAGGGAATTGTGCAGCCCACGGCATCCTCTATATGTGCCAGGGGTAAATCACAGCTGCTCCCACCCCACCGCAATCCAGTGCATTCCTCTTGGCTAAATTAACGGCATTTAATGCGCTGAGCATCCGGCGTCTTTCTGTCCAGCAGCAGAATCTCTTGTTTTTCTTCAAATCTGTTTATTTGGTCAAACCAGCTCATTCTGCCACTGCGGAAAGGGCTGTTACTCTGTTCGTTCACCGCTGCGGAGGTTTTCATGCTGTTTTCGGTGCCCTCTGCCCCGTGTCAGGTTGGGTCTGCTGCCCTTGCTTCCTGCGGCTGCCGGCTCCTGTGGGAGCTGGGCCCCGGCCAGGGCGCAAACGCTTCCTACGGGACCGTCCCATGGAGGGACCAGGCAGCTGGTGCCTCAGTTTCCCCACTGTGGGATGGGGATAACAGCCCTTCCCTGCTGCCAAGGCACCAGGCAGCATCCCACAGCCTCGGCATCTCCATCTCCCCAGGGCCGGTCGTCTGAGCATTGCCCCGAAAGCAAAGTTTGGCCTCGGCCAAGCCAAATTCCTGCCTGGCCTCTTGGCACGGAGGGTAAAAACACAATGAGCCAAACTCCATCCCGGTTAGTATTTCCTCCGCAGGATGGAAAATGTGGTGGAAGGCAGCGTGGAGCTGGGCAGGGGGGAATAGTGAGAGCAGACTGGAGGTCCCAATGTGCCAGGGGCTGCTTTGGGCAGAGCAGATGGGAACTGGGAGTCTCCGGGAGTCTCTGGAGGGGCAGCTGGAGCCTAGCCATGCCAGGGGAGAGGGGTGCAGCACCCTGCAAGTCCAAGGAAGGGCCCAATGCCCACCCAGCATGGCCATCTGCAGCATCCCCAGGGACAGTCCAGCTGGAAAAGCCCCCTCATCCATCCAGCTGCCCCCCACAAGGGTGGGTTTAGGGATGCTGTGGAGAGCAGCACCCCAAGACCAGCTCCCTCGGTGGAAATGTGCCCAGGGCTCCTCATCCTGTGGGATCAGCCCCATCGTGGACCCAGATGGGGACACAGACACACCCCAGCCCAGGGAAGGGAACGCGGAGCCCTTTGGTCATGCTACTGATGGGTGTCCCCACTGGGATGGCAAAACACAGAGCAGTGGCACCAGCGGGTTGTCTCCTGGTCCCTGTCCCCATCCCTGTCACACAAAGGGAGCCTCCGTTTCCCGCCATTTCCCCCCTCCTCAGCCCTTCTCCCCCCTCTCCTGTCCCCTTCACCCTCCTCCTTCCCGATCTCCAGATAAAAGCCCACATGTGTGAATCGCAGGGCACAAAGGGGAGGCACAAAGGCAGCCGGCCTCACTCAGCCCTCCCTGCGGCCCCTGGCCCCGAACAGGCCTCGCATCCACGCCGGGGATGTCTGGCAGCCTGCCTGCCCTGCCTGCAGTGCCCAGGAGCTGCTGTGGGGCAAGGGGATGCCCCTGGGACCTCCCCTGTATGGCGAGGATGCTGCTCCTGCGGTTAGAGCATGCCCTGTAGGGTCAGGCTGATGGCCCTGGGGTTAGGGAATACCCTGCAGGGTTGGATGATGCCTCTGGGACCAGGAGGGTTCCCCACAGGGTCAGGATAACGCCCAGCAGGTCAGATGGAGCAGTTTGAGCATCCACAAAGGGCAGCAGAGAAGGGACCAGGGGGGAACGGCCCAAGCAGGACAGAGCGAGCGCTGCCTCAGGGCCCGTGGCAAGAGGAGATGTGAGGGCCTGGTGACCCCGAGGACACCGACACCCCCCCAACCCTACATCCTTCGGGGAGCTGTGCCTCAAAGCCTGCCATGAGGGGCTGCTTCAAGCCCCAAGGCAGCACCACCCCTGTGCTGGGGAGGGATGCCGGGGGCCAGGGCAGGACCCTGGCCCACAGCAGGGCCCCACAGCCCCTCACCCCAGCTCTCCCCAGCCCAAGGCGCCTGCGCCCAGAGAGCCGAGCTGCCGACAGCTGGCGGGAAGAAGCTTTCCCAGCACATAGCGACAAATTCCTGGCGGTCAGGGCTGCTTTGCAGCCACGGCGGCCTCAGCAGGGGGAAGCTGCCCTGGAAATAGGCGGATTAAAAAGCTCTTTGGCTCCAGCGACGCATCCCAACTGGTCCCCTCGCATGGCCACCTGCTCAGCTCAGCACCCCGAGATGCTCCGGATGCCCTGGGGCTGGGGCAGAAGGGGATGCTGCCCCCACCCACCAGCCCCGGCCAGCTCTCAGGGACCCAGCAAGGAGTGCGCAGCCTTGCTTGGGAATTGCTTCATTCATTCATTAATTTGCTCTGCAGCAGCGCACGGGGGAGCGGGGGGGGCTTGGGCTGCCCTGGGGACCAGCTCATCCCCATGGACAATCCTCCTCTACAACAGCGGCCCCACAGCCCCCCTCTTCCCCCAGATCCTATTTCCCCCGATTTTCTGCTCGCTCTCAGCCTTAACTGGCTCCACTTGCCAGCAAGCACCAGAAAATCAGAAGACTTCGCAAGCACCAGAAAATTGGAGAAATCCCCATGGCTCCTGATTTGGCTGCGGCCACGCTGGGCCCTTTGGTGGGGCAGGGAAACAGCCCTGGGCAAGATTTCTGGGGTGCAGGGATGGCTCTGCCTCCTACCCCATTGCTGCTCCAGGTCCAGGGTTTAACGGGAGCTGGATGTCATGGAGCATCCCAAGCTGCACACCTTGGTTTGAGGGCAGAATGCAGATGTAGACACATGTGGGTGAGCGCGCATCCTCATTGCAAGTGCGGAATATTCGGTTCCCACAAATATCGGAGATGGGAGCAGAAACACGCTCACCTTTGGCTGCTCCTCCCTCGGCAGCTGCCTGTGTTGGCTCATCAGCAAAGGGGGCCTCTGGGTGGGCTGGTGGGAATCCCACTCCCCAGTCCTGCATCCCGAAGCCATTCCCAGCCTGGGGATGCCCACAGGGTTTCCTCCTCCACCCACAGCACAGCCACCTATAGAGGACAGTCACCCCGTGGCACGGGCACCGGGTGCTGCTGGCCATTGCACAGCCCCCCAGGGCTGTCCCCGAGCTCCTGGGGGACACCCTGAGATGCTGCTGGAGGGACACCTCCAGGGAGCCCTACAAAGGGGGGAAGGTGACGGTGTGAACCCCCCAGCGAGGTGACAACCTGATGGCAAGGCAGGGAAGCTGCTGCTCCTTTGTGCGCCCACTCCCCTAATTGAGCCCGTATTGTTCCCGTGTTTGCTTTCGTTAGTGGGGGTTTTATTAATTGCGGGTGGGCAGGGGCTGCGGGGGCCCGGCTGCCCCCCTGCTTCCCACACGCTGGAATTTTCCCACAGTCTCGGCTTCCTCGCAGCAGGACACCCACCGCCTGCACCTCTGCCGCACGCACAGCCGCCAACAACCGCGCACAGCCGCGCACAGCCGCTCACGAGAGTGAACAACCGCGCACAGCCGTGCACAGCCGCTCACGAGAGCGAACAACCGCGCACAGCCGTGCACAACCGCTCACGAGAGCGAACAACCGCGCACAGCCGTGCACAGCCGCTCATGAGAGCGAATGTGCACAGCCATGTACAACCGCTCATGAGAGTGAACAACTGTGCACAGCCGTGCACAACCGCTCATGAGAGTGAACAACCGTGCACAACCGCTCATGAGAGTGAACTGTGCACAGCCATGTACAACTGCTCATGAGAGTGAACAACCACGCACAGCCGTGCACAACCGCTCATGAGAGTGAACAACCGCGCACAGCTGTGCACAACCGCTCACAAGTGAACAACCGCGCACAGCCGTGCACAACCGCTCACGAGAGCAAACAACCGTGCACAGCCGTGCACAACCGCTCATGAGAGTGAACAACCGTGCACAGCCGTGCACAGCTGCTCACGAGAGCGAACAACCGCGCACAGCCGTGCACAGCCGCTCACAAGAGTGAACAACCGCACACAGCCGTGCACAGCCGCTCACGAGAGCGAACAACCGCGCACAGCCGTGCACAATCGCTCACGAGAGCGAACTGTGCACAGCCATGTACAACCGCTCATGAGAGTGAACAACCGCGCACAGCCGTGCACAACCATTCATGAGAGCGAACAACCGCGCACAGCCGTGCACAGCCGCTCACGAGAGTGAACAACCGTGCACAGCTATGCACAATGACAAACAGCTGCGCACAACAGCACACAAGCGTGAACAGCTATGCGGGGCCCTGCACAACCACGCTCAGCTGTGCACAGCCCCTCACAACCACGCACCAGTGTGGACAACTGCACAAAACCGCGCACGGCCAGGCGCAGCTGCTCACGGCCGTGCACAACAGCGCACAGCCACATACAACCATCCCCAGCCACGCACGGGTGTGCACAGCTGCACACGGCCACGCTCGACTGGGCGGTCACACGACCACGCACAGCCATGTGCAACTGCACACAACTGTGCACAGGCGTGCACAACTGCACACAAGCGTGCACAAGTGTACACAACCGTGCACAACTGCACACAAGCGCACACAACTGCACACAACCGTGCACAAGCACGCACAACTGCACACAACTGTGCACAAGTGTGCACAACTGCACACAAGCGCACACAACTGCACACACCTGTGCACAATGCCAACCACGCTGAGCCATGCACAAGCGTGCACAACGGCACGCAGCCGTGCAAAACCACGCAGTCGTGCACAACCGCACAGGGCCGTGCACAAGCGTTCACAACTGCACACAAGTGCACAGAACTACACATAAGCGTGCACAACTGCACACAACCGAGCACAACTGCACACAAGCGCACACACCCGTGCACAATGCCAACCACGCTGAGCCGTGCACAACGGCACGCAGCCGTGCAAAACCACGCAGTGGTGCACGACACACAGCCGTGCACAACCGTGCACAAGCGTGCACAACCGCACAGGGCCGTGCACAAGGGCGCAGCCCCAGGCACACCCGCGGCAGATGGTGCCGGTGCCGGTGCCGGTGCCGCTCCCTCCAGCCCCGCACACAAAGACCCGCCGGGGAACGCGGGGGGCAGTCCCAGGCTCCCCCCTCCGCCGTCTCCCCGACCCCTCCTCCCGTGCCGGTAGCCCCGGGGCCGCTCCCCCCCGCCCCGGCCCCGTCCGGCGGCGGCAGCGGAAGGCGGGCGGGCGGCGGGGCCGCCCCTTCCGGTAGCCATGGAGCCGGAGGAGCCGGGGGAAGCGGCGTGGGGGCGGCCCGGCGGGGCGCGGCT
>JAVSBS010019111.1:0-34726 GCA_033124195.1 Coracias cyanogaster
ATATATTTGGTAATAAACTTGTTAAATGCTCATCAATCTCCGTGGTTGCCTACGAGCTTGTTGGGGTAGTGTCTCGCTTTGCCCTCAATCCTCTTCCCTTTTGGGAGGCGGTATGGACGCTGGCGCCCGGACTGCAACAGGGCTTCTATTTCTTTGTTTTTAGCCTCTGATGCATGAAACGAGGATGATAGAACATCTCAATCTTGTAAGAGTATTGTGAATGTGTTGAAAATGTACACTCAGATACAGATGGCATTTCAATACCTTTATTTGTTTTCTCCATCATTTTGTCATATCAGTATAACAATTATTTTAATTCGGGTCACACAGATCATGAGAAAGTAAGGAGAGAACAGAAAACTAAGAAGCACTAAAAAATTAGGTGGGCAGAAATAAAAAGGAAACATTTACCCTTCCCAGCCACCAAATATTTTATACCATTCTATGTTTTCACACTATAAGTTCCAGATTGTTTTCAGCTGGAATTTTATTCAGCTAGTGGACATATTCTTAGGTATGTAGCTTGTATTCTTATTAATATACAGAAGATTCAGCATTCTCACAGCAGGTATTCATGGCTGATCTCAGGTTTTTATACATGTTATTTATTTAGAACAACGAGTCAAGTCTGTTCCTCCATTGCTTATAAATATCTCCTCCAGTTTCCCCCTTTCATCTTAAAAATCATGCTTCCTAACCTTAGGACACTGCTCTGATCATGAGAAATAGAGGGAAACTTTAAGCAAGGAGGGGTCAGATCTAGATCTAATAAGCATAGAAAAGTTTCTGTAAGTCAAATAGCAGCTGTGTTGGGCACAAAGAACAGAAGAAATACACATAAAGCACACTGAAGACAGATGCTCTGGCTATTTGAAAAATCATGTTGAACAGAGAAAGGAGGATAAATTGGTGAAACCTTAAACACTTGAAGGCATAAATACTTTGAGACTGAATGTTTGAAGCTAACCTTAATGGTTTTTATTACATAACAGGTGAATGTGGTGCAACAGAAGCCCAGAGGTTCAGTGAAACAACTAGAAATAAGCTTAATGGCTATTTAAATAACTGTCTTTTCTCTTTTTTGTTTCATTTGCGTGTGACAGAGCACTAAATGACATTGAAGTCTTGGCAAGCATGTGGCATTCAACACTTCACTGAGCTTCACTGAAGCTACTTCTTTATGTTTAACTCTTTTAGTGCAACATTCATGTCTTATGTGATGCTGAGTCAAAAGTCATCTATGGGTACTAAACATTATTTCTAGTCTTACTTCACCCTGTATGGTGTGATGCTGCATGACAGCAGAAATTCTCAGTGAACATCCCACCTAGTTGAATAACTTCTGACTATGGGAAGATGATAAAAGGAAGCTTTCTTCTTCAGTTTCTGCTTATGACCAATGTTTCCTTCCAGTGAGACATGTACTGTGAATCTCTCTATATAGGCATGGCTGAACTTTTCTGTCTGATAAGAGAGTTGGCCTCTTGTGATTACCGTGTAGGAAACATTCTAAAATCTAATGGTTTTTGGAAGATTGGGTATTTTGTCTACATCTATACAAAAATGCATATACACTCATACACTTGCACACAAGAATACGTATAATTTATGCTAAAGCTCACTTTTACTCCTTTGTGAATTATGATAGTATATACTGAGATGTTTCTGAGAAATGTATGATGCTTTTCCTGTACTACACTCAGTCTGTGTCAATTGAGCACTCACATAGCAGCTCAGGCATCACAATACTTTGATGACCATGTGGTGGTGATGCATGATCAAGCAATTCTCCTTCCAGGCATGATAACGCAGTCTCCTCCTGTGGACAACTCACAGTACTGGATAATCTTTCTCTGGGTGGGATTTCCAAGGTAAGGGCTCTCTGAAATCTCTTTTTTGTTCCCGGTAGAAGAAGCCATCTGCCGCTCCCCTGACTCAGCCCTGAACTAACAGCAATCACAGAATCATAGAATGCTTTGAGTTGGAAGGCACCTTTAACGGTCATCTAGTCTAAGCCCCCTATACAGTAAGCAAGGATGTCTCAAAAAGAGCTTCTGGTTTAAGATCTTCTTTTTATTAATGCATGTAAATCTTAGAAGGCTCCGTAAGAATTAAGGTAAACTTTTAATGTAAGTATGGGTTTTGCACACAGCAGTAGTGGAGAGAGAAGTGAAAGAAAAGAAGAAAGGAAGGAACCTATGTGGATCCAAACCCAATACTGAGGACCAGGGACCTCTGCTCACCACAAAACATAAGGACAGGCACAATTCTCTTCACTTGTATGAGAAAGTGAAATGGCCTCTCATACTCCACACATACAATCTCTCACAATCTTTCTCATTTCCTAACACTATCAGCCACATCTATCCTTAGTCAGCCATCCTTGTTTTAAATTTCTTTAAATTTTATAATCTTTCAGATTCTGGGAGGCCTCTTTGTCAAGAGTAATTCCTACAGATCCAGATCCTATCTGATGAAACAGATTGGCTAAGTCAGCAAAAGACTGACCCAAGATAGGGTTTTGTGTTCATATTAGAAATCCCATTTTAACAATAATTGCCTTTAATGAACCCTATAATAAAATATGTATATTTGTACATTCTTGCTCCTGTATATTATTTTCTGTCAACTTAGTCTCTGAATTTATGACTATTATGATCTCTCTGTGTGTGTTTTATTGGTAATTTGGACTTTAGCCTATGTGTTTTCTACCCTCAGCCTCAGAGATCTCAAATGTTTAGGCACCATCTTGATCTACTTTCCCCAAAGCAGTTTCAGCTTTTCACTTTCTCTGAGTTTACACATGGCTCTTAGTTACATGCGTAAGCTCTACATGTAACACTTTAAATACTACAGATAGACAGTACCACTGCAAAATCCAGTAAGACTGAATTTAAAATGAGATGCCATGCCTAGCACTCCTATTTTAGATCCTTTGAAGGTTAATGGTCCATTTTATGTTTGAGGTACTGCATCATTACTCTGTGTGGGTGGTAATGTTACAGGCCTCTGAACTGAAAAAGTAAACCACATTGTGAGTGACAACAGAGTGCTTCATTTCCTTCTAGTGGATATATAACAACTATTTGCACAGGCTTCATAACATTACCAGAAAGCAGGAAGAAAAGTTTTTTTGTGATTAGAACAGCAAATAGATGGAACTGACAGAAAACAACTAAAATACAATGTATATGAAGACTTTTTTACATGACACACTTCAGATTTTTACAGCAACTGTCCATGTAACACTTCATGTTTTAGTCACGCGTAAGATATTTGTGTACCTGATATGCTTAAAATTGGTTATCCTTAAACATACACCTGCAACAGAAACTACTATAATTTTGTTTTGCAGAAGAGAAATATATTACATGACTTACTTCAGATAATAAATCTACAGAAATCACTACATAATCGCTGTGTAAGCATTACCAAAGCAAAGGGAATTGGCTGATGCAGTTGCCAGGGCACTCTCCATAATATTTGAAAAGTCATGGCAGTCAGGTCAAGTCCCTAGTGACTGGAAGAAAGAAAACATCACACCCATTTTTAAAAAGGGTAGAAAGGGTGAGCCCAGGAACTACCGACCTGTCAGCCTCACCTCTGTGCCTGGGAAGATCATAGAACAGATCCTCCTAGAAGATATGTTAAGGCACATGGAGGACAGGGAGGTGATCCAAGACAGTTAGCATGGCTTTACTAGGGGCAAGTCCTGCCTGAGCAACCTAGTGGCCTTCTACAATGTAGTGACTGCATCAGTGGACAAGGGAAGAGCTATAGATGTCATCTATCTGGACTTCTCCAAGGCCTTCAACATAGTCCCCCACAACATCCTTCTCTCAAAGTTAGAAATATGGCTTTGATGGGTGGACTGTTCAGTGGATAAGAAATTGGCTGGATGGTCACAACCAGATAGTAGTGGTCCATGGTTTGATGTCCAGATGGAAAAACGTGACAAGTGGTGTCCCTCGGGACACCATTAATGATATTGACAGATGCATTGAGGGCACCCTCAGCAACTCTGCTGATGACGCCAAGATGGGTGGTGCAGCTGATATGCCAGAGGGACAGGATGACATCCAGAGGGACCTGGAAAGACTGGAGAGGTGAGCTGAAGATGAACTTCATGAGGTTCAACAAGGCCAAGTGCAGGGTCCTGCACCTGGGCCAGGGCAACCAGTGGTATCAGTATAGGCTGGGAGTGGACATGCTAGAGAGAAGCCCTGTGGAAAAAGACTTGGGGATACCAGTAGATGATAAGATGGACATGAGCCACCAATACTCAATGGCAGTACAGAAGACCAATCGAATCCTGGGCTGCATCAAAAGAAGTGTGGCCAGCAGATCGAGAGAGGTGACTCTGCCTCTCTGATCTGCCCTGGGGAGATCTCACCTGGAGTCCAGCTCTGGAGCACCCAGCACAAGAAGGATGTGGACCTGTTGGAGCATGTCCAGATGAAAGCCACGAAAATGATCAGAAGGCTGGAGCTCCTTTGAAATGAAGATAGGCTGAGAATGTTGGGGCTGTTCAGCCTGGAGAAGAGAAGGCTCCAGGGACCTTATAGCGACCTTCCAATACCTGAAAGGGGCCTATAAGAAGGCAGGGGGAGATCTGCTTTCGAGAGTCTGTAGTGACAGGACAAGGGGTAATGGTTTTAAGCTAGAAAACAGTAAAACTAGTTTAGACAGTAGGAAGAGGTTGTTTAATATGACGGTGGTTGATTACTGGAACAGGTTGCCCAGAAAGGTGGTGGAGGCCCCATCCCTGAAGTCCTTCAAGGTCAGGCTTGATGGGGTTCTGAGCAACCTGACCTAGTTAGAGATATACCTGATTATTGTAGGGGGGTTGGACTAGATGGCCTTTAGATGTCCCTTCCAACCCAACACATTCTACGATTCTGTGATTCTGTGATTCTATGATTCTATGAATACAGACAACAGTACTGCCCAAGTAGAGCCAAGCTCTGTCTTGAAGTGCAGGGTGGGAGGATGGGATACAGCAGTCACTAACTACACTGAGGAGGTTTTGGCTGCATATAAGGAAAAAGATTTCCCGTTGGGAGTGGTGAAGAACAGGAAGAGGTTGCTCAGACAGATGGTGAAATCTCCATCCTTGGAAGTTTTCAAGACTCACCTCCACAGACCTGCACAGGAGGTAGAGACTACCTAAGCTCCCTTTCAACAGTAATGGCCTTTAGAAGTCCCCTCCAATGCAATACATTCTATAATTCTATAATTCTATGATTCTATGAAATAAACACTGCGATTTCTTTTTTTTCTTTAATTTCTGACAAGTCATGATATATTTTAAGCAAAAGAATCTATTTCAATGTCATTTGTATGTTTTTTCAAGATCAACCTAAGTGTTTCAACTTACATAATAGAATTTACCCTGCAATAATTCCAGCTGGTAAACATTTAAGGCTTTCAGGTTTTTTTCAGTCCTGAATATAAGAAAAACCATCTTGAGAAAATGAAAATTTCATGTTATCTGGTAGTGTTTACGTATCTGGTGTTATTTTTTCTTCCAATATTGGAAACGTAAATTAGAATCAGAGAGGCTGATATACTAACGGGTTTTTTTTGCATGCTGCTCTGAAAATAATTAGAAACAAAGTATGAAGTCCAATTTTGGAGAAGTTGGATCCTTATTTTTATGACTTTAAAGGCACACGCATTCTGTTGTACTTTATTCTTAGGGTGCACTGATGCAGGTGAAAGAAGTGTTTTATAAATTAAAGCAATAATGAAGTATTTTATATAAACTATGAGTTACATGACTGTAGGCTAGGAGGAATAGAAAATTGTGGAATTACTTTATAAAGTTATTGTGAAGTACCGTTAGTTATAAATATCTGTGTACCTCTTTGGAAGTGTAAATAGAAAAAAAATCAGTAATAACTTAGTATTGCATTGTAAGGACTCCTCAGTGATCCCACTGTGTGAATTATCTGCCACACAGGCACTGAAATATCATGGCACATTCAAAACAAACACTAAATGGCTATGATGCAAATGGGACACTGAAGTTCTATGTTGTATCTCAAAAATTCATCAAATCAAGTATCTAAAAGTCAATTGATGAATTTTTAATGAATATGTTAAATTTTTATGCACAAGGAATGTTGGACATATTGATCCATGATTTTTTCCTTTTAGCTCCTGCTAATTTCAAGGTGAAGGCTAAAGAACACTTTGCGGTTTTATTCTGATTGAAGATTTCAGTTCTTTAGGCCTTACCATTCCACTTCTACCTGTCAAAACACTGCTAATTTGTTCCATCTACCTAGCCAGAAATATTAAACAGCAGGGAAAAGTCAGAAAGTTCATACAGACTTACTTTTTAGAAGTTTTTTTTGGTCCCTATAATCTCCATAAGCTTTTATTTTTAAAGTTTTCAGGAAAAAAAAAAAAAGGGCCAGTTTAATCTGGCTGAAAGAATTCCTCTCAAGGATATTACTGTGAGGAAAAAGAGTATTTTTCCCACGAATGATCACAGCTCAGCCAAACCTGAAAAGCACTGAGTGATTTTCAGCTGTGGCACTGAGGGGACAAGTATTTTCACACTAAGTGGGAGGTAATGTCCATACTTGATGTAATTGTCATTTGGAATTATATGATACATTTCTGAAAGTGAACTCTCCAAAGTATATTGAACAGCTTTTAGTCTAAAGGAAGGAGACAGGCAGCTTTTACCAGAGAATTAACCAGGAAAATTAACTTTTTGGGAGGAGAAACACAAAGTCACTTGTGTGGAAGAAGACAAACAAAACAAATGAATAAATTTGTAAATAAATAAAGCCACTGCTGGAAACAGCAGAGCTGAATCAGGCTGTGGTTATTTTCAGAAATTCTTGGTGAGATTAACGTGGGTTTTGTTCTCTTACTTTTCTTTGAGGTGGACTACACATAACTGCACACTAGAGGCAGAAGCAATTCAGTGTGAGGAGTCCTCTGGATGGAGCTAGGCTGAGACGCTGTATGAGGTCCCAGTGGCACAGAAGGCATTGCTTTTTCCCTGTGTATGCAGGGATTTCACCCTGTAGGCTTTTCATATATAACAAAGAAAAATATGCTTTTAAAATTTTAGCATTATGTAGACTGGTTTTCAAACAAAACTCAAGCAAAATAAAAAAAATAAGGTTACAGTAGATTTTTATGTAAAGTGCATTGCTTGAATGTGACTCCAACAAATAGCATTTCACATTTAATAAGAATAGGCTAATACAAGGCGTTTGCGATTCTGCTGAGCTCTGCAGACTATTTGGAAGAAAGTTTCACTGAGCATCACATTTATCTAGTTCATCTGCACTCTTATTGATTATTTTTTCTTTTCCTCTTGCATCAGATGTTTTTTCTGCTGTCATTGTAAGTTGCCTTGTAAATATAAATGCATGAAGAGATATCTTGCTCCCCTGGCTTCCTCTGAGAAGGTTAAACACTTATGTGTTACTCTCTCTGGGTGTAAAATTTTCAGAAAATAGAGGCATTTTTCTCAGTCCTATAACAACATACAGAATAGGCCTACTAGAAAGCCAGGGAGCTTTTCAAAGCTCATTGAGAAAGGTTATATACTCCTGTTAGACGATTAGGCTTATTAGTAATTTCCTGTGATTTCTTAGATGAATCTCATGTAGTCCAGAGAATTTACTGCTCTCATCTACATCATTTTATTAGAGAATGCACTCTTTTTCCATGACTAATGTTACCATAGCCAAGCTTTATAATTTCTCTATTGCATCTTACCCCTTCTTTAGTTGTTGCTCCCCTGAGGCTCAGCAGAACTCATTAGTATCATACATGTGATATTGGAGAATAATTTATTTCTTTTTTTTTTCCTTTTTCTTTTTCTTTCTTCTAATGCTCATTCATCAGGAACACCTATAGTGCAAATGAAGTGTAGGAAATGTTGGACTTTTTAATATTTTAATATTTTTTTACTTTTTATTGTATTTCAATATGTTCATATGCGGAAATGAATATGTAACACTGCTTTTTTGTCTTATAGATATCTCTGAAAATAACTCCACTGAGGGTTTGCAATATTTTAATAAGTATAGCTATAACCATAATAAAACAAAATGAATATAATCCAACAATGTACTATACAACTATCATAAAATAACAAGCATCCTCCATAATTTTATAGTCTCTTCTTTTCTTACTATGTAGGCTGCTATTTTCTTTTCTTATTTTAACAGATTTTTAAATGTGCTCACATGACATTTAGATAGAGTCTGTACGATCTGAAGGTGTAGCATGATTATTAACTTTTCTTTCTGGTATTAACAACTCCAGAAAAAATGTATATAACTAACTTCAACAATAGCTGATAAACAATAGATGCCATTCTAATATTAGGTCTGAATTAGATTTCTGGATTCTGGGTTTGGCTTTTTTTCTAAAAGTAGGATGTTTCAAATTTCCATGTGTTGAAAACAGCCAGTGTTCTTTCTCTCTGTCATATAAAAAGCTGGATGTCATTTAAGTTGACAGAATGACTCCTTTTCACCCAAATACAACCAAGAATATCCAAATATTACCAAGTAATTGGCAAGTAACTACCCTTATTTTAAAAAAACCTGTTTGATGGGCAAACAATGTAATTCCTCACAAATACTTTTTCAATTCATTTATGGTATTTTAACATTTAAGTTGTTCCCCTCTGCATAGCAGAATAATAATTTTTTTTTGGAATATCTATGGTGCATGTAGAATTTTATCAAAATAATTATTCAATCTTTGATATTACTTATAATACAACAAGCAATAGATATAGAGAATATTTTCAAAGTAACAAGTGTTACCTAAACCAAAAAACCCTATACATTTCAGTCAGTAGTTAAATAGATTGCAATATTACTTTGATCACTTTCAGCATATCAAAAGGCCTTCTAGTAATTTGCACATTAGACTTCTTGTTTGTGTTAAACTACATCCTACTTTTTATAAAAGCACAGTCTTCCAAGAAGAATTTCACATAATTAAATGACGAGCATAATCCCCTATTAAGTCGTTATCTTACAATTGATATTAAATATTGTTAACTATAATTAGCATTAAAAATAGTTTCTATTCTAAATGTACTGGATGCTATTTTCTTAAAAGTCTTTTTTGTCTTTTAAGAGCTATCTATCACAAATCATTTTACTAGGTAGACTCACGTAGGCAGATGCCATTGTATTTCTTATACCACATCTAGAGGTGAAAAAGAGGGTAAGCTCTTAACTCTGACATTTATTCCTGTAGGCTGACTCTGAATCTTTCTCATTGTTTTTAGCAACTATTTTGAACTATAAGCATCAATAACAGCCTATTTTATGCAGACATTAATACTTCCTACCCATACTTGATGCTTTTTAGATTATACATTTGACTTATCAATGTCACACTTCACTGTAATTTCAGTAACATTATCACTTTGATCATATGCGTTTCTGTTAGGTAGATGTGGTGGGTTAACCTTGGCTGAGCGTCAGGTGACCGGAGGAAAAGAAGATGAGAAACAAAAGTGGTTTAATAATGATAGAGGCAAAAGCCAAGCAAATCTGTGCACAGAAGCAAAGGAAAACATTTATTCTCTGCTTCCCATCAGTAGGTGGTGTTTGGCCACTCTCTGGGAAGTAGGGCTCCAATACTTCTAGTGGTTGCTCTGGAGGACAACAGAAAGCAACACCCTCCCCCCCCGCCCCGCCCCCGCCTTCTCCCTAGCTTTATAGCTGAACCGATGTCCCTTTGGTCAGTTTGGGTCAGCTGTCCTGGTTGTGTCCCCTCCAAAGATCTTGCCCATCCCCTCCCACTGGGGACAAATGTTGGAAAGAGCCTTGGTGCTGTGCGAGCCCTGCTCAGCCGTAGTCACAACACGGGTGTGTTATCAACACCCTTCTAGCTCGCAGCACAAAACACTGCACCATGAGGGCTGCTATGGGGAAAAACATCCACTCAGCCAGACCCGATGCACCCTACAGTCCTAAAAGCACTGCCCTGTGGGATTTCAAAGAGGCTCCAAAGACTTCCAGCCAGGAGCATGCCATGGTCCACAGGAAGGTACACACCAAAGCTGACCTGTCTCCAACTCACCCTGGCTGGGTTCACAGCTTCCCTCCCTGTAGGTGAAGGATTCTGCTCACACAGCAGTTGCTATGAACTCCCATAACAATATTGTTTGCTCTTAAATCTCATGGAAGAGGTATGTACAGGCATATGCAAGAATGTGGCTTGTATGAGCTTTATACAAAGGCCCTGAACATAACTAAGAAAAATGAAGTGGCATTTAAAGACAGGTATTTTAAACTACAGATAGTACTGCAAAGCTGGCCACTTGGAATGAGCTATGACATAATTTTTCCTTTACATTGCTTTTTAATACACATTTATTGACCCATTCTGCCTCTAGCCTATCACTGCTCCTCTGCCCAGTCTTGTCCCACCTCTCTTCCTCCAACTTTGAGACAGGCTGGCTCCTGCCCATCTGATCATTGCCTTCCAACAAAAGTAAACCAAGCCACTTTGACAAATAACTTTTATTCACAGCCCAACACTGAAGCAAGAGAAAACGTAAAAAAAAATAATTCCTGGGGAAGGCACCAAACCTTGCATTCTCCACATTGCTATGCAACAGAGCTCACTGTGAAGTAGTACAGCCTGGAAGCGGCATCTGACCTTTCCCTTGGGGCAGCTGTTGAAACACAGAGGACAGACAAGTCAATCAGACTCACACATGGACAGTAACAAGACTGTGACCCTCTAGTGTCAGTCGGCTGGAGGTGTGTCACCATACTCTGTGGCAGACCAGGTCATCTAATCTGTGGTGCTGGATTGGGCAAACAGTGCCACACAGGACTTGCCTCAGGTGGCAGAAATGCAGACCTGAGCCTGGGCCAGCACCTCTGATGCTGCACTGCCCTGCCTGAACCATTCGCTTTTAGAGTCAAATGGTCAGCTGAGTTGATTACTGCCCCTGGACTTGTAAGAACCACATCTACTCTGTGCTGCAATGGAAGCAAATAACTGAAGGAGCTGACAGTAAATACTGGAGCAAGCCCTGAAAGAGTAATTTCCTTGTATAGCTATTTCTATCCCACATTTGGAACTTAACCATCTTTTCTCACCTCCTGTGTGGTTAACTTTCTGCACTTGCACTTCAGAGCAGTTCAGCTGTCCACATGCCAACCTGGGGAGCTGAGATAAGGTCCAGACATCTCCTCAATTAACTTACTGGGTAACACTAAAAACATTAAAAACGCCACACCGAGGGAGGCATGGGATGTGCATTCCCAAAGGACAAGAATTCACCTAGACTGCTAATGCTAACACCAAAATTAGGGAGAATGCTTTTCTTGAGTCAGTCAGCTCCCAATAAGGGCAACTGATGTGGAAGCAAGCAGGCAGGACACAGATATGGCTGTTTTCACCAGCTAGGGGTAGCATCCCACTTTTGAATACTCATAGGTAGTGGACACAAACAGCTACGGTGGAGTAACAGGAAACTGCAGGGCATAAATCTGTATTCGAGATACTCTATTTCATGCACAGCACATATGCACCAGCCTGAATGAAGAAGTCGAGTTTCAGCCTACAGAGAAGGGTGACCTACTTCAAGTGATCTCTTCCTGGGAACAGGAGATCAAGAATATGACCAAAATCCAGGCACACAGCAACACTCAATTGTAACTTGAGTTTACCTGGTCATCAAGACAAGCCCTTAAACATTTAGTTCTAATTTAAACTGCAAGTTATATATACAGTTTAACAGAAGCACTTCTACATTTAATCGAAGCAAAATAGTTTTTATCAGAAAGTTACACAAACCCAAAAAGCTTTATTTTTTAAAACCATACTTTATTTTTAAAGGCTAAGAGAAGTATTCAGAACTATATTTCTTAAGCAAAAAGATTCACATTTCATTCTGCAGGGTCATTAGTATAAGTAAAAGCATTTGGGGATTTCTTTTTTTGCAACTGTTGAGTTCCTACACCAACCGGTATTTATTTTTAAAGGGTAACATCAGTTATGGCTTAAGGTACAGAATTACAAAAGAGTAAACACAAATGTTGAGACTCAAGTGGTGAACAGGTAACTATGGTCATTTTTCCATACAATTATAATGTTTTAGCTAAGACAAACATAAGCAATACCTGTCTTTATTGGTAGACAAATCAACTGAACATCAGCAGCACAAACACTGCTTCCAGGATACCTGTGCTGGTAATCTGCATTAGAAGAATGTTCTGTCTGCTCCAGTAACTTCACCTTTTCTTTCCTATCACAAGCCTCAGAAGCATGGAAATATGAAACCATGACAACAGGGGGTTTGGGGGTGGGTTTCTGCCCTTTTTTTGGTGTGGTTTTTGATTTGTTGGTTTTGTTTTTTTTAAAGAAGAAGATACAAGATGGAAGACTACAATATGCGGTGAAGGAAGAGTCATTACCTCTAAAGAGACAGCAGGACTTTGGCCAAGAAATTTTAATCAGTAAGCACGTAAGGACTCAAACAGGTTCAGAACCCAGAGCTGCAATTTTGTTGGGTATTCTCTTCTCTTCACTGATTTATAACTCTGTATTTACATGGTCTGGATAGCTTGCATTCAGTGGGACAGAGGTAGTGATGGGAGCAGGATTCCTTTCCTAAAGTTTCCATATAGATGAAACCTGGTAACCATGGCCCCAAGGAAGGGCGAGTGCAACCAGAGGAGGACCTGCCAAGTGGGAAAGGACAAGAGCACAAGCACAGACAGTAAGCTGCTCTCCCAGACCCAGACTGATAAATAAAATGTTACGTAAAGGTGCCGGACAAGAATTGAGCAAGTAACAAAACCTCTGTGGTGTCTGCAATACGTACTTCATGCCAGGTTGTGCAAGGGATAGGACTGTACCTTTGCTGCACAGCTGTGGTGATCAAAATATTACATTACTTGCAATACTGACAGAAGTTCCAGTGTGTAATTACCATTATAACCATGCTAGTTAATTTGAGTATCTACATAAAGTCAGTCACCAATTTAAAAAAAAAAAATTAAGGACTTGTATTTGCAGACAGTAATTTCATCCAGTTAATTCTTCAGACTCGTCCCACCTTTGCTATTTGTCAATAGGCCAACTTTTCTGTCCTAAGTGGATTAAAACAGACTTCAACTGTTAAAGGTTCCTTCCTCTTTGCTCACTGAGAGTAATTAAAAAAAAAAAAAATCCAAAACACCACAACAGCAGGTTTTTATCTTACACTCCTGGAATATTACTATTTCTTACAAGAGTGTTAATTCAAAGGAAACTGTCTGTCATACTTATAATAAAAGGTTGCAACTCTAGGACAAGAAGGGGTGGTTGAAACTAGGTCATCTGAATTTGAGTGCTAAAAAACCAATTATTGAATAAAGTCAACACCTGGGGCTAAAGAGCAGTTCTCCTTCAAACACCTCGTTTCTCTTCTTAAGAAGATCAGAGGTACAATGGTTTGTTTTATTGCAACACTGGTCAAACAAATCAAATCCTCCCCATTCAGATATGATTTTTAAGAACCAGGGATTTTATGGTTTACTGCCAAACTTGGCAGACAATTTACTGATGAGATTCATGACTTTGGGGTTGTTCTGGTACTTGGACATATTTGCTGGGTTCTGGGCAACATCTTGGAATGCAACCATAACTTCTGGATCCTGCAGGACAAAAGGGAAAAAATTAGGGTGTTTATAAAACAAGTCTACAAAAGTTAAAGGTTATGTGGTTCCAACACAAATCTAGTCTTGCTCAGCTTTTAATATGAAAAAAAATAGATTACAGTTTTGGGCAAGATGTCTCTAAAGAGAACCCAATGACATAGTGCATGTTTTTAACGCTGCATCTGTAAACACTAGTCATTACTGAACTTGTTATAGTAACAGCTCAACATGTGAGAAGGGGGATGAGAATTATTATTCCTCAGAACAGGAGCCATCAAATACAACCACACCTGCTCAATTACTTCTATTCATGCATGTTCAAATGCCTGTTGAAGGAGGCAGGAACTCTGTGTGTAGCATGCATGACACGATAACCCCCCTCTGAGCAACTGCTGCTACTCATCCCTTTCACCCTTTTCCTTCTAGCAGCAGAAACTTTAATCTACTGGACTGTAAGCAGATGATGTGGCAATGTTTGGCTTCTAAAAATGCATCTAATTCTCAGTCATTCCCCACCTCCTCTGAGAAATCACACTTGGAAAAGAACCTTGTTATCTCTCATCACATTGTGTTGCAGTTGATAAATGTATTCACATATATATGAAAGTGGTGGGAAAAAAAACCCCAAGTGCCCTTATCTTCTCTATTTAGTATGAGAAGCATTAATACTTCTGTACTTCTGGTAGACCTTTGGCCTTCATTGAACTAGAATTGGTTTCACTCATTTTACATGTGTATGTTTTGAACAATGCCCCTTAATATATCCGTATACAACAATTTACATCTCAGCCTGGAAAAATATTTCCATTATAAGCAACCTTTGCAAAGATCCAAGTTTTCTTTAATTCAGCTCAAGTGCAGGCAGTTTATTATTTCCAATACAAATAATTTGCATTAGCTGTAATTTCACCTGTTCTTTCTAACATATTTAAGCATTTTCACTGAAAGATACAATCTTCCCTAGACTTCTAGCCCGTTACTACAGCAGATGTATTCTTTGGAAGCTATCAGAACCCAGCTGGTATCCTCAGGGCTGTCTGTGCTGCAGTAACACCATCCTGGATCTGTTCTAGCATCAGACACAGAAAAAAAAAGCTGTTTAACCAAGTCTGATCCAAAGTTGCATTTGGTAGGTGTGGACACCACTGAAATCACCCATATGGTTCAATCATGTTTTATACATGTTGGGAACCAAGAGTCAAGTCTTATCATTTGTTAAAAGGATTTACAAGCATTTTGTCTCCATCACAAAAGGGAATCTACAAAGTCTGTGAAAAACAGGATGCTGAACTTCAGATAATAGACACAAGCTCTTTTTTTTCCCCACTTTACAGGATTCCTATGCCAAGAAAAAATGAAAACTTTCATAATCTCAAACTCCTTGAGTTTCTGATTTCAAAATGACTATAACGATCATGCCCTGTTGTTAAAGCTGTGGTTTTCACCTGTATGTGAATCTGGAGCAAAAAGCTGAGTTAGCTTAGTCACCAGTTTGTGTCAAAGCACACCTAAATGAAGGTTAACTATCTATTTTTATGCTACGTGTTTTATGGTCCTCTAAATTCATAGGAAGTCAAATTATTCTGTACTTGTGCAACTCCCTGGAAGCCCTCAACCTTAAACGGTTTATAAAAACATTTAACACATCCATGGTTTCACATTGATGAGCAATATTATTAGAATAAAGTTTAAGACTGAGGATATCAACATTTCCATAGGGAAATATTTAGTACCTAAGGTGGAATGAGAACCACAGTGTAAAAATGGCATTAGCAAAACATTCAGCTTTCTAATGCTCTCGTCTTTAGTGGCAGAAGGATGAAAAATACTTCTGAAGAAAAAGCCATCATTATCTTTTTTTCCACCTTACACATTTTGGTGGAAATCTGGGTCTAACATATGACTACATGTCAAATAAGCAATCCACAGGTTGATCTTATACATCACTCCTTTTGAAAACAACTTGTATTTGACCCATGACACTCTCAAAATACCAATGTCATGTTGTGTCCAGAAAAAGCAGTTGCACATACTAGGGAGTACTACAGAATGCTTCGGACAGCCAAAAGAGTGAAATCAGAGAAACACATACAAAAATTGCAGTCAATTCTTCTGGAGACTAAAAAGCCTAGGGGCAAACAAGCTATAATAGCATGCATTAGAAGCCATTGCAAGGTCACAACTACTACTCTTAAGAAGCTGTGAAAAGAAACACAACAGAAGCTTTGCCACTTTGAGTCTTCTGTGAATAGGTCTACTATCAGCCACTATTTAGAAAAAAAAAAAAAAAAAGAAGAAATATCCCAAAGACAATGAATCTTCAGGTAACAGAACTGGAAATCTTCATCAAGACAGAATTTTTTATACTAGTTTGCAGAGATTCTTATCTTTAAGCCACTGATGAGCAATAACCTTTCTAAACGTGTCCATAGGCAGCCATATGTGGTTCTTTGGTTGCTTGTACAGATGACAAGCTGAGGTTGACAGCGTAAGCAGTTTAATCCAACTCATGTTCAGGCATCCACAACTGTCAGGTATTACTGAGATGTTAACAGATTCAAGGCCTATTTCAGTGTTAGCTCATTGAGAATAGTCACAAAGGTGGTAAGATTGAGTCTTTACTCCCAGAATACTTCAGTTTCAGCAATAACTCCTCACTATGAAAAAACGTATCTTAATATTAGTGATTTGGGAGAGATTTGTGTGATTCAGTATCTTCAGATTTTTTCTTAACACCTCAGATAACCTACATAATAGCTGCCAGCCACCATTATCCATCAACATACTCCACAGCTGCACTGACCAGAAGCCAAGCAGTAGAAACCACTTTTTAAGACTACAGCTTACACTGGCAATTCAGAGAGGACCAGAACATAGTCAGCTGCCATTTTAGGAAAAGGTGGAAGAGCAGACATGGGTGAACTACTGAACAGATTGTATCTAGATGGAAAGTTTGTACAAAGAGGTCAGCAAGACTCACAGCTTTGCTGATAAATTCTACATGTTAAAGCCTGCCTGGATTATCAGGAGAGATTATCAACACACGTTCTTGCAAGAGAGTCCTACAATACACTGAGGTATGTATAATCTGCATGCAATTGAGTTTTCTTAAAGGCATGTGGCAAGTGCTTAATATTTAACTGCACCTCAAAGCTGTGGTTTTGGCAACTCTCATTTCAAAGTCCTGTGTTACAGCATAAATTAGCCAGGTAATGAACACAACTACAAATCATGGGCCTTTTCTGGATGGTCTGTGTGCAAGTCGACATTGCTGACTGTGACAGCCTAAGTAAAGGCGTGTTTCTAAACACCAGCATCCATTAAGGGAGGTCAGTTTTAGCTTACAAAGGGATGCCTTTTTTTATGATTTCAGGGCATATCAAATAAGGGTCTCTTGTAATGGTCTTATTTAGAAGGGGATCGTAGCTGTTCAATGAGTTATGAACAACTCATTGCAGCCCAGGAAAAGTAACAAGACTCTTCATATCAGCATGCAAATACAACCATATAGCCCAGATTTTTCCTAGCGCGCCTTCCTCTAAAACTGATGTTGTCAGATACATTCTGCTTAATCTGCTGGAATACTTTTATTATGTAAAAGTAGTCATGGCATTGAGCAATTAATCAACTCCACTGGGGAAGTAAACTTTCTGAACATGAATTTAGAAAATACCAGATGCAGAACTATTCTGATACTACTTTGCCTCTGGCCAAAACCAAAAACTTAACGCCCTAAGAGTAAGGCAGTTCTCACCTCAACATTATCGTAATATGTTGTGTTGCAGCAATATTAACAGTCATTTTTTGTTTGTGCCTAATATCTCACCATAATGTATGTTCATTAAAAAAAGGAGCAAATGAATTATACTGTATGGAAAACAACCATTCAAGAGACTCAAAAGAGATGAAGAACTCTACACAGCAAATAGTTTTGCCTTTTTGCCTGTCATAGGTGAGCATGGGGCTGGGGGCACATATTTAATTAAGCTCCCATCAGTTTGAAAAATAGCTTGCTGATTCCAGACAGCCTGGTGCCACACACACAAGGAGAGAATTTCACAACAGAAACAAAGGTTTCATTGCTATCCAGAAGGTCACATCTTTCTTCCTTCCCTTAACCCATAAGTGCTGTTCTTCCCTCATTCAGAACATTTAGCTTCGATTTTAACAAATACTCACCTGCATGGCTGCAAGGACTTCTGGATCACTGAGAATCTCATTGAGACCTGGCATACCTGCCATTCCTGGCATACCTCCAGGCATAGCCCCAGGAAATCCACCTAAAAACCCAAGACAAAAATAATGCATGATGAAGAACATCTATCTATACAGAAGGCTCGCTGAGAGAGACCAAGACACACTTCCTTTGCCAAACCTCTAAAGTCATGTCATCCATAAGGCTACATCTGGTCCACTGAAAGGATGGGTATTCACCTTCTCTTTCTGGGAAGACTTACATGTAATTTCATCCATGTTTTTAATCCAATTAAATAGGACGCTTGTAGTGAGTGCCAGGTTCTAGCACCTTGTACACAGATGCAGTTAATTTTCTGGCTAACTTAAAGCAGTTTGAATGCCTGTGGTGAACAATTCAGGACAAAAGCAGATCAGTAGTAGTATGTCCCAGGCACATTCCATGTTTGGCAGGAACTTCAGGTTTGGAAAAATTGTACCAGGAAACAAACCAAACCAAACCCTGAAGCAAAACACTTGAGTTTCTATTTCTGAATCTGCTGTGCTGAGCATCGTAGGTATGGCCTGTATGTAGTGCCCCTGACAAACTGATCTGGCTGGAGCATGCACACAGCCTACCTCAACTAAATCTCAGTCTTCAAGAGCACTAGTACTTACTCTTGTTTCTCTTCAATTTATTGTACCCAAAGATAACATGGAAAGTCTGATTTTTGTGGAACTGTTCAAGGACAGCTTTTCTGTAAGGTAAAACGCACTACCTCCTTTGAGAGGTAGTTCAACATTCTGTTCAGCAATAGATTGCAACCAGTAGATTTCCCTAATATTCAATCCAAATTTTCAACTTTAAAGCTCTTATTCCTAAGCAGAATGGGTCCAAGGCACCCTGAGTAATTTAGAAAACATTTTTATACTAGTTTTTTATCATGTATTATTAAGCAAATACTGCATCTTTGTTTACTCAGACAAAAACCCTTTCATTCTGTTATCCATCGTTGATTTGTCATATCTCTACTTGCTATCTAGCATCAATCCTCTTTAAGATAAAGAAATCTCATACCTCTTCCCATTAGTGCTCAAACAGTTATTTGTAGACAAGTTCTAAAATTTCATCAAATATTTCTCTCTCTATCTTGAGAACAAATGCTGTAGAAGCTGTGCTTATAATACTCCACATTGAAAAAACAGTCACCTCTACCTCAGGTATTGGTGCTTAAAAATAAAATACCTGGGAAGCCACCTGGGAAACCACCAAACTGAGCTCCTCCTGCCTGTCGTCTTGCTTCTTCCTCCTGCAGATGAAAGTACATAATTCCACACAAAGTAATGAAACTGCAGCCTGTTTTCTACTACTCAAGTCGTTTTAGGAGGAGGGGGGGAAATCCCATGCTGTTTCTACTATTGCAGTAGACAAAGCACCTCACTACATACAAAGCCACTGACAAGAAAGAGCAATGTCTACTCTTACTTTGGTACGTTTTTGCAGATAGGTTATGCAGAGTAGGTTTTTACTGAATATGAACTTAAAATTTGTTTTAGCTCCTCAACTTATATTTTTAGAACTAACTCCCACTCCTGACATATTAAAGTGTATCAGTAAAGCATGAAGAAAAAGCAAGCAAACTGTGTCAGGAAATAAGGAAATGAAGAAAAGCATTATCCTGAATTTAGAACCTCCCACTTTGGGAGATGTAAGTACTTTAAGTGAAAACTATTCTGATACAGTTATACAATAACTGACTTATTGAAATATAGGATTAGTAGAGATTCCAGACCCTGTTTTTGTCATAAGCAATAAAAGCAGATGCAGTATAACGCCCTCTTCTCCTGATTCCACTATTGGTCAAGTAACCAAGACAGAAATCAGCTCTCTAAAATTTATTTCTAAGACTTTAAATGGAAGTAATTCTTCTCTGCAATTCATTTTAACCAAAGTAACTATGACATTCTCCAAATTATTAAGTAATATTAAATCTTAGGTATTCACCCTTTGCGCCCTTTCATGCTCCTCCCGTGCCTTCTTCACTCTTTCCATTCTTTCCTTGATTTCCTTTTCTTCACGCTTCCGCTCATATTTTCGACGATGTTCTGCAATTTTCTGAGCCTGTTACAATACAATACCAAGACTTAATACACGTTTCTACTGTATCACACAACATATTTCAGTACAAAACACATGTAAGCATAATCATCTGCTTTTACCAGTTCTTAAAAGTAAGATCTGACTTCACATCCTAAAAGCCCCTTTGTTTCAGGGGCCATTTGCTCCTTACCCTCTATGGCAATCAGTTATTCATGTCTACTCAACCATAACTGGATTCACCAGAACATGCACTCTAGTACACTTTTTAGCTGTAGAGCTGTGGGACTTGGACCATAGTTAGAACTTAAATATGTTGTTGTTCCATGTTCCTTTGTGGTTTTATGCTGAAATACTAATTTCTCCAGGGCTAAAACCAGCAACAACCCTGGAAAAGGGAATTTTCACTGGTACAAAAGGAAGTGTCATTGACCCTGCATACACACACTTTTTAGACAGTGTTATTGCTGCTCCAGATGTCTTTGCAGCATTTACAGCTAGACATAAGCAGGCCAAAGAATTTTTGAACCAAACCAAAAAAGGGCTGGTGGGGAGATAGTTTTCTTCCCATTATTATTTTTTTTCTCAAATCTACAGCCCTAGCAGGAGAGAGTAGTCAGCAATGAACTCCTCAAGGCTCCTCAAGAGCACTAACTCTAGCACTGCTTTCTTGAGACCAGAATGTACCCTTCTATAGGGTTGCAAAAAATGGTTCATGATTTCACAAACTGTGTATGGTGGTTACTCTGCATAAAAAACACAGCAAAAATCGAGGTTCCAGAACAGAGATACTACCTGCTACTACAATGAATACTCGCCTATTCTTTCAGAAAACTTTATAAAATCATTTCTTTGTTTAAAAAGTAGTGAAGTTTCGATACAACTTGTTGTAGCTAGGAGATATTCACTCCATACCACATCATTCCTGAAGTACATCTGTCAGAGAAAGCACACTGCAGGCAGCAGCACTGACTGACACTGAACAAAATACGTTATCAGAATCTGATGTCACAGCCATGCAACAGTTCATTGAGAGGTAAGTGGTCTGGTTGTTTGTTTTTTTGAATGAAACAAAGTTGTTTCCAAAGTTTTGATCTTCATTGTTTCCAAGTATTTCTCAAAAGGAACTAAGCATTTTTAGAAACTGGCTCAGACTTTCAGCTGAAAGTGTTACAAACTAAAAAGTGCCTGGAAGTGAATAAACTGGGTGAGTGTATCATCCTCACTTACTGAAAAAAAAAAAAACCAACAAATTAATCACCCATGAAAAGATCATATTTATCTTGAGCTACGCACACAAATTCCCACACAGTTCACAACTACACATCAACATCTCACAGACATACTCTGCTGTTTCTGTGCATGGGCAGATTAACTGGGAAATAGAAGGTTCCTTCTCAGCCAAGCATTAAGTATACCTCTTATAAAAAACGTTGAGACCTAAGAGTAATTATATTTGCCACAGATCAATAGTCTCCAACACAGAAGCTTTATAGGTTGCAGATGGTGGACATTGTTGGTTTGCTGGAGACAGTGTCTTCTACAAAGACACGGTAGGAAAACCGATAGCTGAAGTTATGAGACACATGAACGTTTATGCACATGGTGGGCTAAGCTTGGCTGGCGGTCAGATGCTCACGAAGCTCTCTCTTACTTCCCCTCCTCAACAGGACAAGGAGAGAAAATAAGATGGAAAAGCTCCTGGCTTCAGATAAGGACAGGGAGATCACTCACTGTTTTACCCACTACCATGGTGGGTAAAAACACTCAACATGGGGAAGATTAATTTACTGCCAATTAAAACAGAGTAGCATGATGACAAACAAAGACAAAACTGAAACCACCTTCCCCCTCTTCCCCAAGCTCAACTGCTCTCCTTCATTCCCCACTCTTCCACCTCCTCCCTTCACCCTGAACAGTGCAAGCAGTACATAACACTGCACCTCTGCCACTGCTTCCTCCTCACACTTCTGCTCCAGCATGGGGTCTTTACCTCCCCAGGATACAGTCCTTCACAAACTGCTCCCGTGTGGGTCCTCCTGACAGTGTACAGTCCCTAAGCAACAGACTGTTCCAGCATGGGTCCCCCACGGGCTGCAACTCCTGCCAGAAAACCAGCTTCTGCGTGGGTTCCTCTCCACAGGCCAGAGTTTCTGCCAGGAGCCTGCTCCAGTGTGGACACTCCATGGGCTGCATCTTCCTTCCAGGCACATCCACTTGCCCTGGATGGGGTCCTCCATGGACTGCAGAGTGGATATCTGCTCCACTGTGGACCTCCATGGGCACAAGGGGGACAACCTGCTTAACCATGGTCTTCTCCATGATCTGCAGAGCAATCCTGGCTCCCATGCCTGGCACACCACCTCCCCTTCCTTCTTCATTGATCTTGCTGTCTTGCAGGGTTGCTTGTCTCATTTTTACTTTACTCCCCTTCCTCTCACAGCTGTTGCACTGCATTTTTTAACCCTTTCTTATATGTTATCATAGAAGCACCACCAGCATTGCTGACTAGCTCAGCTTTGGCCAGTGGTGGGTCTGTTCTGGGGCCAGCTGGAACTAGCTCCATATGACACAAGGGCAGCCCCTGTCTCTTCTTACAAGAGGCCAGCCCTGCAGTCCCCACCTGCCCCCAGCCTTGCCATGTAAACCAAATACAGCACAACAGCTGCAATCTGTGGTCTGTCAACCACTTTAAAAGAATATGCAAGACAGGTGAAAAAGAAAGCATCATTCTTACATTTGTTGCACAAAACTTCTTCCTTAGATGAATGCTCAGGTCAACCCCTTGAGAAAAGGTGAAAACCAGTCTCACAGAGATTATGCTGCCCTCATGGGGTAAACTAATGAACGTACAACTCACAGCAACAAATGCTTCCTTTGTAAAATGTGTTTAAGATGAAGCTTTCATCAATTCAGAAACATCTTGAAAAAAACCCTATTATCAGTGGTCTCTTGCTCTTCTGAATGTTTTTAGTCTCGATTCTAAAATGCCTGGCAAATTTCAACTACTTCGGATTCTTCTGTTAAGATTTTAAAGAGGAATGTATTATTTCAGAGTTCAGTTACATGCCCAGCATCACAAACTCAATTTCTCATAAACAGCTGTGATTGAAATCAGAAATATTTATAAACTCAGGCTGAAGTGTCAGATGACACACGAAACACATTCTCACATGACAATGCATATAGGATGAACTTGAAGGCAGCAATGTCACACAAATAGGAGGGACTTCCATTATGCCTCCTTACTTACTCTTGGTTGCACCTCCTTCAGCATGGCGCTAGCATCTTCATCATAATCCAGTTTACAAGCTAATGCAAGATCATGAGCAGCTTCCTCCCAGTGACCCAGAAGTCTAGAATTCAGAAGACACCAACATTCAGAAGGAAAAGGTAAACTGAACTCTTACAGTCCTTTGAAGTATTTACAACCACACAACACCATTTTTACCTGCAGCTATATGGACTTAGAGAAGCTTAAAGTTTAATAATCATAGCGTTTTCTGTAACCTGAACACTATAAAGCCCTTAAAGGATACTTGCTTGCTTCATATCCTTACCCTAACTTTTGCTTGAAGTAACGAGGGAAAAAAAAAAACAAACCTCAATCAGCTAGTGTCATTGCTCGCTATAAACAAGAAGGGTCTAGCAGGGAGAAGGTACCCTACCTAAACATGTGAATCACATTAATAAAAATACTCTGTACCACACGGCACATGTTCAGTGTAAAACTGCACATTCAGTGCTCTGCAGAAGTCTACATCACTGCTACCTGAAGTTGAAGTGGACTCTCTTCACTGAGCACTCAAACACCTCAGCTAACAGGAGGCACCATATCTTAGTTGAAGAGGTCATACAAGCTACTGCATGCACTTAACTGTTCATTTCTACACACTCTTGTTAAATAAAAACTTAAGCAAATGGCAGTATTCTTCTGCTTACAGACAAGAGGTGTTAATCCAAATTATGCTCTGGTCTTCTCACTGTTAGGCTCCAGGCCACTTATTAAAACTGTCGACATTTAACAAACTACTCTCTGAACACTGTTTAAAATGTTTTTCAGTTGGGTTTGGGTTTTTTTTGTAAGTTCTATTAGCATTTACTCCTTCCACTTTTATATAGCGTGTAAGAAGTGTCACTTTTGGCTAATTTATTGTCATTAAAAGAAAAAAAGTAACTATAGTTGGCAGGGGATGCACACTGGCTTAATGTCAGTTTAAATTATTACACTGTTGACTTAATACCACTCTTTAATTGCAACAAACGGTTCCCTTAACTAGGCAGTTTAATTTACTATGTAAAAGGATCTAGTGGAATAAGGGCAGCAGAGAAATGGTTAAAAAGTATAGGTTGGTAAATAAAAACTGAAGTGAAAACAGAAGGAAAAAAAAACACCCAGTCCTAGAACTCATCATCTTTAGCAAAGTATTAGAAAAGGTATTCAGAACAGCAGTAAGCCATTAGAGGATATGTTTAGAGAGGGAGGAAAAAAAGACAATGCCAGAAGGACTACTCATAAATTCCCACCAATAAATCACCATCACCCTTTCTTTCCTGCAAGCTGTACACTCAGCACACCAGTTTCCTGGCTCATGGTTACTGCTCTCAGGTACAAGACAGACAGTTCAGAGACACAGAGAGAATGTGTGAAGAAAATTGTTCCCCCCAGGTAAATACAAGAGAGTACACAGTACAGATGCAGTTCATTACCTGTGGGCTTTCCCCCTCCATTTGTAGGTCTGTGCCGAGTCAGGATTAATCTTGATGGCTCTGTCACAATCTCTGATGGCAGCGTTTGGCTTCTGTAGTTTCACAAAAACACTGTGGGAAAAAGAACATTTATTGTACATATTGAAATACCAAGTTACTAACCTAAGCTGGAAATAATTTTGTGACTAACAGGCTAGTGAGATAATACATTTGAAGAACTGAGTTCAAAAAGATTTTGTAGTGATAATGAAGTCACTGAAATTTAGTTCCAACCCCTCCCACTACAGGTGAATCATTAGCAAGAAGCAAAAGCAACCATTGTTCAGACTCAAGCCTTGCCAGCAAGAATAACTTCAGTGTGCAAGGAAAGGATACATACATGCAAAGGACAGTTCAATTCCATGGTGTTTGGAGTCTATGGCCAATGGCAACTAGTAATTTTAACAAAACAATAACAATGTTATGCATGCCATAATACACAGGATTTAAAACATGAAGACAAAGAAAGCATGATTTATACAGGCTACAAGGATCAACAGCTAGAGTCATCAGGAACTACAAAAGGAGATAGTAGATGAGTCATCAAAATTAAGAGAGGCAAAACAAAACAGAAATCCAGAAAGTAGCCTAAATCCTTTGTCAGTCATGTGAAATAACTGCAAATTTTACAATACATAAGCATATCAGATTAACTAGTAGGGCAGTACTTTAGGAGGTTCAGACTGGAGGAAACACTAAAAAACATTCCCAAACTGACAAAAGTCAGGTTGGGGCTTCTGCCCTTTTACATCTACTTGAAAACAATTTATCAGCAATTAAGTGTGCCTGCAAGTAACTTCATCATTAAGGCCTGCTGTATAAAGCAAGCACAAAGTCACACACTCTCTTCTAGGAACAAACAGGTGGACAATTTTTATTTTTCATTGCTAATCCCAGTCCTGGCCTATAAGAGGTTTTAAAAATACTACTATGATGGCGCCAAGAAGAATAGTGTATTAAGGTACACAAGTGGTGTTACATGCAAAAACTTTGATATGGAAAGGGAAAAACAAAAAGGCATGTAATAGTTGAGATATACTACAACGAACAGTTAAAGGACACTAATCAATCACATGACAGTCATCAAAAATTGAAAATTTGCACCTTGCTATGGAAGAGATCCACTCAACTATCAAAATTATCCATGGTTAGTGAGGTTTTTTGTGTAAAATCAGAAAAAATACAAATCAGAGGGATCTTCCGCAACCCATACTTGCCCAGGCTTCCTCAAGAATCAGGAGATAAATATGTTTGTGCATTATGAAGTTAGGGCTCCCACATATCAAATCTAATGTTCCAAATCCATTAGCTGCAGTCTGGTAGATGTAATTAGCAGTAAGGTGGAATTAAATGGGTTGAGAAATAAAGCGTGTTCTGTTCAAACGTGGGATTGCTGAACACAAAAAGTATACTTTACAGTGAACAAATTCATTTAGCAAGTACAAGAGGGAGAGAATTCACATGATCCACAATTAACTTTGCATCTAAACAGGACATGAGTTCAATCATCATCTTAATCCCAGAATAAACTTCAGATTTTACAAGTGTTTGTTATCCAGCATTATTCTAAATCGACATACCAAAATCCATATTACCACAATGCATTTTGGAACATCATTCTGTTACTCTATTATTAAAATTCTTCATGTGGCTGCTTCAGTACATCTGGTTAATCACATAAGAGAAAAATGCATAAAGTCTATTTTTCTCTTTTCCTCATGTGGTTTAAGTTTACACAGATCCTCAAGTTGCCATTATATTTAGGTTCCTTAAGGAAAAATAACAGAACAGGCAGAAACATAAATCACTAGTTTACAATGACTCACCTTGCCCTCTTGGCATACAAGATGGCCAAACAAGGATTCAGCTTGATAGCATCTGTGAACAAGTCGACAGCCTTCTGAAGTTCACCTAAATAAGAGTACAAGTAAAGTTTGAATCATTATGCAACAAAATGACATCCAAATCACCAAACCTGCCATACAGGTTGTTAGGTCCCTTGGCACTTCTTAATGGAACATTAATAAGAAAGGAAATTGATTTCTCTCTCTTGCTATGTTACTGAAGTACAAACTCCAAAATTAACGCTAGAGGGGAGGAGAGACTTTTCCCAGTTACGTTTGTACATTTAACTTTGCATGGAATCAAAGAGGAAGTCACCTCTTTATTATACAGCTTTTCACTACATTAAGAGAAACCACTAGAGACACTAATCAGAGTATGTAGGGAAGTACCATAATGATCAATTTGTAATTAAGATACTGCAGTACCTCATTCCTGGCCCGGCCCAAAACTACAGCTACATTAGGAAGACAGTACGTAAAGAAGCTTTCACATTCTAGATAGTTTGGGATATCTGCCTGGTATCACTGGTACAGAATCCTAGGCCAGCCATGGTACACAGGCCATTAGTGGTTTGGAGTCAGCTTAATCCAAGGAGGGGCAAAAGCCAGGGCAGCTGACTCAAGCTGGCTACAGGGGTATCCCATACCATAAATGTCACACATTATAAAGGGAAAGTTTGCTGAGGATGAGGGCTTCTCCTAAGGGCCCTCCCTGGAAGGGCTCGCTTACCATTCTGCTCCCAAGGACTGCTGTACATTCAGTGGGCTAAGTATAACTTTGTACTTTATATTGGCACTAATATTAGTTTTGCTTTTTCATTAAATCTGTTGTCATTTCAACCCATGGGTCTCCTCCCCTTTTCCTGATCCCCCTTTTCAGCTAAGGAGGATTAATCAGGTGATAGAACAATTTTTACAGTTTAGCACCAAATACAGGCTAAATGTAGCCAGTATTGAACAGGCAGTATGTTTTATCTTCCTTGAAAGCATTCAGAATGGTCCAAGATATTTACTTAATTTTTTTTAAAGTTAAAATGAAATTCAGTGTCTTTCAATACGTACGAAAACCAGTATTACCTTCACTTAGGGCATTTATCGCTTCAATCTTCTTCTCATTAGCTTGATCCATCATCTCTTCAGTTACCTAAGAAAATGAAAAACACAGGCAAAACACAAAAGCTGTAGAGTCCAGGACAGAATTACCATGCTAAGACAGCACCAAAGAAGGAACCTCCAGTTTTCTGATTCCAGAATCTTGTTTTTAATTTGCGTTGGAATCATAGTTTAAAAAAAAAAAAAAAAGCTTTCAGCTTGGGAGGCATTAGCCACCATTATTTTTAGCTACAAAATGCTGAAAAGGTACACTGAATAATGGCAGATCTCTCCATATCTAGATTTCATGGGTGTTTAGATAATTTTTTGGTGGTTTCTGACCTGATTTTCCCCACTGAACTTTTTGAACCCTGAATAACAAAAGACTGGGTTTAAGCCAGTAAGTTTTCTATTTAGGAGAAAAAGGGCCAAAGCAACAGCTAGCTACCTAGCTAATACAGTACTCATCCCCCCTCAGCTGCTATCCTAAATTTGAAATTTCTCCCTATCTTTCCTACTGCCACACACACTAAAAATACTGTGCTTACCTCCACATTTTCATCTCCCATTTCTTGAGGGTCATCATTGTCAGGTTCAATCACTCCCTCATTGTCAATTTCTGGGGGAAAAACAAAAAGCAAGATTAAGATCCATCTACAAACAGAGAAAGGATTTCCATAATCATGTTCAAACTGGTGAAATATGACAAAGTAATCTATTTTTCACACCTAAGTCACTCTCTTCACTTTCTGGTTCAGGTGATTTAACAGGCTCCTCTGGCTGTTCCTCCGCTTTGCCCTGAAAGACAAGTGTATTTATAAGCATATATTATTTCTGACTGATATTCTATTCCTGCTCTAATAAATAACAATGCATCAGAAAATCCAAAACTAATCTTCAAAGTATCAGATTGCTCTATGGCAAAATTGTTTTATTTTTAAGACACAAATCTCCTTTTTCCTCCTCTCAGATTAAGTCTATCATGCATGCAAATAATTCAAAGCCTAAATTTTGACTCATTAACTTCTATTTTTTAGTAAATCATGTCCTTCAAATTGTGTAATTCAATAATCAAACCAAATTAATCCAGATAATACCCACTTCAGAAGCAGTTTTGCAATGAATAGTAACCTACCCTTCCAATCTTCCTGCCTTCCCTCACACATTCTCTGGATCAAAAATTCTCTCAATCTAATGCTACTAAGCTAAGGTCCCTGAGCAGTCAACAATAAATTGGTATCAATGATTAAAATATTGTTTATGTTTGCCAAGGTCAGAGATCTTTGCCACTTACACGTACTTATAATGTTTTCTCAGACGTTTTCCTATCAGTTTCTAACTACATTATTAATTTCCTCTGAATCCTGTAATTTAGCACATTCTGCTTTACCACAGACACAAGCTGCTTATCCTCATATTCCTTGTCACAGACTATATTCACTACATCACACAATCCCTTCATGCAGTTCTAACTAGCCAGTTAATTTCAGCATAGACTGTCTTGTTAAATAAATAATAATTTAAAAAAAATCTACTTTTTCCAAAACACTTTCAAAGCTTGGGAAAATTCTGCTATAAGTACTTACAAGCCAAATTTATTATCTTCCTTAAAACAAATGAACAAAAACCAACACAAAAAACTCTTCCACAATACTTCCTTAAAAAGTTGATAGTTCAACTGTTCATTACCTATGAGACTTGCTAGTATTTCTTCTTTATGCAAAGACTAGAATTCAACCCACAAATGATTACAGAAGAGGTACATAAACAGACAGTGAGAACATTAAAAAAAGAAATCAAGACTTTGTGTGGCATCTGCATTGTCCAGAACATCAGGCATTCAGGATTAGGGAAATGGAGCATGATAATACTTGAAATAAACTAGGAAGCCATCTGTAACAAGTCATCTACAACATGCAACTGGCCAGGCTTCAGGCTGAACCATCTCACTCACCCTAGCATATTCACCCTCCAGATTGGAGTGAAAATTTACAGCAATGTTTCCCCTCCTCCTGCTCAACAATTTTTGCAGAGTCTAAATGTTAGTTTTCAATGACAAATTCTTCATATCTCACCTTACTTGTCTCCTGTGGGGAGGCATTGGCTGGAGCAGGTGGTATTGTGCCTCCCATACTTTTCAGCAAAATAGGGAAGAGAAAAAAAACAGTGAGATTATTACATATATTTTATTGATTCAAGTCGTGCTGATAATTCCAGCTTTTTGTTGTGACACAAAACATGATGATCCAATTCAAATGAAAAGCACACACCCACCATGCTTTTCGCAGTGTACTGTAACACATACTGTGTCTGTTGGCTCCTTCACCTAGAACTCTGCTGTGACTTGTACTCACACACAGCACACATCACCCACCCTTTCTCACAAGGAAATGCTGCCTCCGTGGCTGAAATGGACTTCCACCTTAAAATATACCTTATGTTTTAAGCCAAAACTAAGTATTATTATTGTAGATATATTAAAATTAGAATTATTTTTTTTAATAGAGGTCAAACAACTTAAGATAACCATAATGGACTAAAATGCTTATGCAATTTAAAAAGTGCTGTGTAGAAAAAAAAAAATTATCTTATGTATTGTAATATTAATGTGTTTCCTCAGCTACCAGTTAAGGAGCATTCTCTGTACAGACAGCATTCTTTCAGTATAGAATAACCTCCTATATTGTATCGACTTTGGTTAGCCGCCAGAAATAAGCACAGGCTGAATTCTCCAGCTATTTCACAAAACATCTAATCCTATCTAATGGCCAGCTGCCACAAGGACTACTATTTTCATCTACTGATAGTTTTCAATTCCTCTGGCCATACCACATTCCAAATGGAGAAAAAAACACAAAAACGTTTCTATCAACTCCACAGTCTCGACCAACTCCTTAGGGCCCCATGCAACTGGTTAGGAGTTATGCAGGGGAGAGAAGTAAGTGGGTCAACAGGAGTGGGAGGAACTACAAGGGTGCAGGACTAGTTGCTTTCAGGAGTTAGTGCAACATAAAACTTATAACAATATAAATCCTAAGGATGATATCCTACAGCTTCTTAAGTTGAGCTGCTGCAGCCCTGTTCTCCTCTCTTTCCTGTCACCAGCACCATCTCACAGTCAGGCCCCAAGCAGGCTGAAAACAAACCTGGATGGAGCAGGACAGGACGGGGACAGGGATGAATGAGGGAGAGAGGGTAGAAGAGGGAAGAGGAGGTGGCAGGACTGACAGTTCCTGGTACAAAGCCCTGTAGCAAAAGGCAGGCAAAGCACTACACTACCTCTGGTTTACAAGGATAAACTGTCAAGAAAAGAATATCACAAGCTATAAAAGCTGTCATCTTCTGAAATACATCTTGGAAAAGTCAAGACTGTCCCTGTAATGTTGACATTACTTTATCCAAGTTATACTGCAAGCACTAAACAACTGCAGTCTGATAAACCATTATAGAGCTAGGCAAAAACCACAGTACACGTAGTAACTGTTCCTCCTAAACTCTTATCCTGTAGGCTGACAATAGGACAAATAATTCTCTACCAGCCTGTAAAAATAAAAGTTTTCTCCCGGGCTATAGAGACTGCCTAGGGAAGCCTTGGAACGTCTCCTCTTCTGCACAAAGGAAACCACAAATTCTGAAGCATTTTAGTAGTGCGAACAGCTAACATCCAGGGTAACACAAGACCTATCTAATGCTCATTGGCAACACTGTTTTTTATAGTAAGACTCTTTCAAAGCCTGGGTTACTGGAAAAAGATGAGAACCCTCTAACACAAAAAGCTCAATAACATTCCCAGCTTCCAATTTAAGAACAGCTCAAACTAGAAAACCACAGGAATCAAACTCTTGAGCAATTCCAAATTACCTGTCTCAAAGTATCTGGTTTTAAGTCTGACACCTTGAATCATCTCATGGTTGAAACAACTTGGTCAGTCTCCTCTGCCCTCTTCACATCCCCCCCAAAACCACCCAAACTCAGAACCGTCTATGAGATGTTTAACTAAAGTATATGCATGTTTTCTAAGATGCTATTTCATGACCTGCCATGGCTAAACAGTTTCACTCCTAGCCCTTGAAAAAGCATTTTTCCTATCCAGTTATCCTCTATTACAATCCCAGAAGAAATCAAAAGCAAGTTACTCTAAAATTCCTTAAACCAGTATTTGATTACGATTAAATAAACAGCAATGACATAAACAAGTCTGCAATGTATTTAACTTTAAGGTATACAAGAGACTTGTATCAAAAGGCAGGTACTGAACTGTACAAATAACATGCATGCACACACAAACATTTTAAATTAAACCTTTGTGCTAAAACAGAGTTGTGCAATTCTAGTAACGACTCCGGGGAGCTGTCAGGGTTCCATTGCAACAATGACTCCGTATTTCCACTCATCACAGTGATGTGAATTGTGGCTTTTATGACTTGTTGGAAGAATTGCAACTTATTTCTGTATCCACTTTCATCATTGACAGCAAAATTATCTTTAGACAGAAAGAGGATTACCACCAACTCAAAAGGGTCAAAATCTATTTGAAAAAAACAACAACAACAAAGGCAAAAAGCCTCATTCATCAATGACGGATTCTGTGCTTTGCTTTTAAGAACTGCTTTTGCTTCTTTGCTCAGTTGCAGGTTTTTTGAAACATGTTCCCTTTAATGACTCATTTCATAACAACTCAAGTCAAAATATTTGTATTTTTATGCAATTATGAAAAAGCAGGCATGATTAAATGGCACATCAAAACACTTTCTCAATGCAACCATACATTGCTATACACTTCCTATATAGAGAATGTCTACAAAGAAATTAAATACAACAGCTAGACAGAATAAAGGTTAGAAGATAACAAGGGCATGAAGACAGATAGGACTTTAGGTTTCTGATGCATATTAGCAGCTAGCCAGAAATAAAGCATCCCGTTCTGCCATTAAGAGGAATTAGCATCGGTTAAGTTAGAATCATTAGCTTTAGAAAAGAAAGAAAAAAATCATCAGAATTTTTTAGTTGAAAAAATTTATTACGTATTTCAGTATAATTTAGTTATTATTCTGTAATTGCTCACAAGACTACCCTGGTGACTAAACCTATGTCTTTCAGATTAATACGGGTAAGCCTGACTGAGATATAAGACTCAGCATTTATTTCCACCTGAAGCCAGGCCATGCTAAGTTAAAAGCAGTTGCCAAAGAATGAGAAGGCCCTATAAATGCACTCAGTTCTATCGCACACAGCACTACTGTGGAAGGGCAGAGGTGAACCAGCCAGGCTTCTAGACAATTTCACAAGAAAAGTTATTTGGCTACCACTCCAAACATCCAAGTGTGTAACTTACTTAAATATGTGAGGAAAACCAGAAAACCTAAAAAGGCTGTTCTACTTTGAAATATTTTTTAACTTCTAAGATAAAGATATTGAATGAAGATTCTACACAGAAACAACATTTCACAGTTCAAAGCCCAATTTTTATCCCTACAATACAAGCACTCTTCTATTAACCAAACAACAACTCTACAAATACATTTGGAAGTTGCAGCCCTCCCCACTAACATGGAGAAAGTTAGAAATCAGATGATCACCTTTCCATTCCCTATTTTGTCTTTGGACAAAATAAGTCAGTGTTCTTCCTCTCCCTCCCAAAATACTCTATTTACACCTTCAGAATTACGCAACAGAAGAATGGAAGTAACCTAGGGTGAGGCACTGAAGTCTCTCACACAGTAGCAAAAGGAATTAAAGACCTGCAGCAAGATAAAATAAATACGCATCTCCTTCCTAGGTATACATGCAGCTACTATCAGTACTCCGAAACCAAGTGAGGTTACATAGGAGTGGCTTCACAAACATGCTAATATTCAGATGAATAAAAAAAAGTTTAAATATCACTGTGAAAAAAAAAAAAGGGTTAATCGTAGTCATTTTCATTATATGACATCCAGTGAAATGCCACTATTTACTTATATATATGCACACAAAGGCTCACTAGTTTTTCCAACTAATTGCAAGTACTATACAGCAGAAAACACAATTAAAATCCCTTCAGATAAAAATTTAAAGCCACTTTTGTAAAACAAATCCCAGTTTGCCACTAGATAAAAATCTTTTAACTTCCCTTTTCATAAAATGTGTATCTGCAAGGACCTTCCTGGCTTCTCAGATTTCTTTAGAGCAGGGAGGGTTGTAGCCACGGGACCAGGCAGAGGTGCCCTCGCTGAACGCAGGGCTGTGGTGGGTTCTCTGCCAGCAGCACAGGAGCTCCATCCTCCCAACCTGGAGTTTCTGGGCGCTCAGGGTGCCACTCAAGGATATTTTTACATCGAGAAGCATCGGCTACGACAGGCCACGAGCGGGGAGAACAGGACGTGCAGCAGCAACAGCAGATGTTTGAAGTGTTTCAGCGGGGAACAAGACTCCCAACTACTTGCTACGTGAAACTTCAAGGGCCAAGCCACATTTTGGCCAGGAACCATCCCGCCCGCTAAACCCCCGGGTATTTTATGCTCTTGGGTACCAGGCTGCCAACCAACGCCGCCCACCTCCCCACAAACTCGGCGGCTTTTACGGCGGGCTAGCCGACTGTGCGGCACAGGGCGAGAACGGGCTGGGTAAGCGCTGCTCCGGGGCTCCCCGGCCTGGGCAGCCGAGCGGCTGAGATGGCCGCGGGGCGGGCTTCTCCAGCGGGGACGGGCCACAGTTTAAAACACAACAGAAACAACCAGCCTCCTTAACGCTCCCGTTGCGACCCAGGTGCGCCCTGCGGCGGGAGGCGAGGCCGCACCGGAGCCGCTCCCCGGCCGAGACCCGCCGCCGAACAGAACCGAACCGAAGAGGAGCGGGCCGGGCCGGCTCCGCCCCCCTTCCCGAAGCCGCACGGCGGCCGACACGTGCCGCCAGCCCCCGCCCCTCCCCCCACCGCCCGAGACCACCCCTCCCCCCGTCACGGCCACCCCGGCGGCGGCGCGGCCCGTCACCGACCTCTCCACCCACTCGCGGAGGAAGGCCAGCTCCTCGGTGTGCAGCAGCGCCGGGTTCTGCCGGCACAGCCGGACGAAGGCCCGCAGCTCGCTCAGCTTGCGCGAGTCCATGGCGGAGCGGCGGGAGCAGCGCGCGCC
>JAVSBS010019112.1:9351-19855 GCA_033124195.1 Coracias cyanogaster
CTGGGTTCCAGTTTGTGCCCCTTGCCCCTTATCCTGTCACTGGGCACCACTTGCAAGGGTCTGACCCCATCCTCTTGCCCCTCACCTTGTAGCTATTAATAAGCACTGGCAAAATCCCCATTGATAAGACCCACCATGGAGAGATTTCCACAAGCCACTTGGAAAGTCTCAAACATCTCATATGGGTGCAGGCAGGTTGATAACCCAACGTGACCCTTGGTGGAGATGGGCAGTCCCAGTCCTTGGCTGCTTCCAGCCAAGGCGGTGCCCCACGGCAGAGTCACAGGGCGGATGCTCTCCAGCACCCTGGGGCCTCTCCTTTCCTTGTTGAGGTGAATCATTCCTGGGGAAGGCTGTGAGTTACGGAAGCGGGTGGAGCAAACACCCATCCTGGTGCCAGCAGCTGGGGTTGGTTCAGCGCCAGGAGTGTGTGTGCCAGCGCAGCACATGGGTTCCCAGCTCCCCAACTCCAGTGCACACCCCAGCGCAACAGCGGAAGCCACAGATAAAAAACACGACCTGCAAGTTGCCCTTCAAAGACTGGGCGTCCACCTGAGAACCCAACCAGCGAAGCCAGTAAGAGGAAGGCAGTAAAGCCCTCACCACTGTGTTACATAAAATCTGGGGAGCTGGGCTGTGTTTTTACACGTCGCTTGCGATTTCTGAAGCCTGACTTAATTATAATAATCACACTCAGCAGACAGTCAATTAGTGATGCTCCTGGCTTTCTGCTGAGCTCAACCTTTGTGTCGCCAACACGTTGCTTCCTCCGTGGGCTGCCGCTGATCAGGCAGCATCCCCTCGCGCGGGGACGGATGGAGCGGTGAGCAGTCCGGTGTTAATTGGTGTTAATTGGCACCGTCTGAGCCCTCCTGATGAGGATGCTCCATGGCAGGAGTGACTCACCCATCTCTTTCAGTCCTTTCAGGCCTGAACAGCCACGTAGAGGCTTTTGACTTTCTTCCAAAGGTCCTTTGTGCAGCAGCACCTGGGGTTGGCCAGGCTCTGCTGGGAGTGCTGCAGTCCCCTCAGCACTGGTCCCAGCAATATTTCCCTGGGTTCAGAAAATTTCTGCTTGTGGGTCATCCCCCCACAGCTTCTCCTGCAGGGGGAAGATGCTAATCATAGAATCATTTTGGTTGGAAGAGATCTTTAAGATCATCAAGTCCAATAATTAACCCAGCACTGCCAGGGCGCCACTAACCCATGTCCCTCAGCACCACATCTCCATGGCTTGGAAACTCCTCCAGGGATGGGAACTCCACCACTGCTCTGGGACAGCCCTTCACAACCCTTGCCACAAAGAAATGGTTCCTCATGGCCAACCTAAGCCTCCCCTGACGCAACCTGAAGCCATTTCCTCTTGTCGTGTTGCTTGTTCCTTGGGAGAAGAGCCCAACCCTCCTTTCAGGGAGTTGTGCAGAGCCAGAAGGTCTCACCTGAACCTCCTTTTCTCCAGACTCAACATTCCCAGGTCCCTCAGCTGCTCCTCACCACACTTGTGCTCTAGACCCTTCCCCAGCTCCATTGCCCTTCTCTGGCCATGCTCCAGCTCCTCAATGTCCTTGGAGTGAGGGGCCCAAAACTCATCCCAGGATTTGAGATGTGGCCTCACTGGTGACAATCACTTGCCCAGTCCTGCTGGCCACACTATTTCTAATAGAAACCAGATGGCCCAGGCAGGCCTGGGTTTTGCCTGCTGTGGGTAGCAGACCAGGACTGGCTGTTGCTGCTGGTCCTCCAGGACATTCTGGGTGGGCTCCTTGCCCATGGGTGATGCTCTGATACAGGAGTATGAGAAGGGGCTCTGCTCTGGGTTGGGGTGATGCTGGAGCAGGGACAATGAGCAGGACTGGGGATGCTGTGCTGACACTGGGGGGCTTCCAGCCTCCCCTCGCTGTCACGGGGTGTGTGCCACTGCCTGGGCACTGCTGCAGAGCTGGGGGGGCTGTTGTTCCCCCAGACTGCCCCCTTTGGAGAGAGCTTGTTGGGTTAATGTGGGCAATAGCTTGCCAAGGTCTTTTTGGGAGGACTGAGATGCCCTGGCAGAGGCTGGCATGGGTGGAGGTGGAGGGCTTAGTGACCTCTTCTACATGATTGTTCACTTCTCTTCCTATCAGAGACTCCCCATCATTGTGAGCACCCCAAAACTGCCACCCAGGCATGTAACACCCGCTCTGGGATGTCCCTCCCAGGGGCCTCACCCTTTCCTTCTCTCCCATCTCTTGCCATGAAACCTTGGGAGCTCTTTCTCTAGCAGTGCCAGGGGAGAAGCTGGGTTCCACCAATGCTGCCAGCAATTCCCCGAGCCACCCATCTCACACTGCACCGGCTGCTCTCACCTTTTCCTCTCCCCACGGGGGCTTTTCTACCTCTCATCTCAACGGGTACTTTTTTTTCCCGAGGGGGTGGCTCATCTGGGGAGGAGCAGAGCAGGTAACTCACAATCCTCAGGGCTCTGATTGATGGGGAGGCTTAAACCCCAGCTAAAGGTGACAGAAAAGGCTGGAGAACCCCCCCTTTGGTGGGACCCTGCTTCATCTTGCTCATTATTTTGGACGTCTGCATGCGCAGGGGCTTGGACAGTCTGTTTTTGGGGGGGGGGGGGAAGGTGATGAGCCCAGCATGGGACTCCCACCACAAAGCGAGTGCTCTCGCAAGGACTGCCTGCTCGCCCTCTCTGCGCTCGCCCAGCCGTGAAAACCGTGTCGAAATCACACAATGAGCTTGTATTTTTTTCCCCCTCCTTTTCGCCTTCCTCCGAGCCGGCGCGGCAGCCAGCCGGGCTGTGCGCGCAGCCGTGCGTGGGCACCCGGCGGGGGGGACACGATGCGCTTGGGCTCCGGAGGGAGGGATCGCATCCTCCCCACGTCCCTTCCATCGCCTGCTCCCCAGCGTGCCGGCCACGCTGGACCCAGCCTCGCTGGATGCCGCTGACCCGCCGGCGAGCGAAGGTGCGCCGAGGATCCTGGGTGCAGGTAACAGCAAAAAGGATGGAGGGAGGGAAGGCAGCGACCGGGAGATGCCAGCTCCTCTGTGACCCCGCGCAAGGACAGGCCTCGATATGGCAGCACGGTCTCCCCGCCCCGCGCTGAGGTTTAATCTGTCTTCTTTCCCCATCTCATGCTGGGAGATGGGGAAATCCATCCTCTTTTCCCATCTCACGGTGGGAGGTGAGAACCGGCATTCTCATGGCCCTGTCGCTGAGGCATCTCTTCAAATTCAGCCCAGCATTCATCTTCCCTGGGTAGGATGGAGGGTCCCTGGGTGCTCTGTGGGTCCCTGGGTGGGATGGAGAGTCCCTGGGTGCCCTGTGGGTCCTTGGGTATGACAGAGGGTTCCTGGGTGCCCTGTGGGTCCTTGGGTAGGATGGAGATTCCTGGGTGCTCCGTGGGTCCCTGGGTGGGATGGAGAGTCCCTGGGTGCCCTGTGGGTCCTTGGGTAGGATGGAGGGTCCTTGGGTGCACCGTGAGTCCCCAGTCTCCATCTCCAAAAGTCTTCAGCTGTGCTGCTGTTTATGCTTTAACCATAAACCCAGCAGTGGAGGCAGCATCTCCTGTGGGACCGGGGAGGCCGAGTGTGTCCCACGCAGGGGAAAAACCTCTTGTGCCTTTTGGGAAGCTCATTTCCAAACTACAGCCCAGCACCTGGGATCCCAAGGTGAAATTTTGCCAGATGAAAACGGGAATTGCAGAATAAATAGCGCCGTTTTTGAGGCTCTCTGGGGATGTGTGTGTGTGTGTGGGGGGGGGGGTGATGGAAGCTGGGCTGCTGGCGAGCATTAAAGGAGAAGCTGCTGCTGGGCACAAAAGCTGGTCTTAGGCAGCGCGGGTCTATTCAAGAGTCATTTAATTCTCTTCTAAAGTCCAGGCGAATGGGGAGCTGCCATCTGGTGTCTGATGGCAGCAGGAAGAAAGGGCTCTGTGCAAAGCCAGGGCAACTTGGGAGCTTGCTGCTCTTCAGATTGTTTTGAACTGCCTCCGTTATTAAGGCTGAGCTGGATTTGTAGTGACCCCTGTGGGATAATGCTGGCTTTGGGATGCTGGAGCTGGGAGAAGAGCTGCTGCTTGGGGGTGAGACCCAGGTGTTGCTGCTTGGGGGTGAGACCCAGGTGTTCCTGCTTGAGCAACCCAACAGTGTTCCCATCACCTGCCAAAACCCCTGCATCGGGGGCTGCCAGGGGATGGGGGCCTGGCCGCAGGATCTCCTGCTCCCCTTGGCTCTGGGTACCGCTTCTGGCACGCACCGAGTGCGTGCGGGCTCTGCTCTGCAGCTCAGCGCAGGTCTCAGCTCGCAGCCTGCCCGGTATTCGGGGAATTATTTTAATTAGGTGGCAGAGGTTGTAACTTCTCACCCATGAAGTGGCTGGGCAGCTCCTGCCATCGGGGGTAGCACGGTGGATGGGTGGCGATGGATGCAAAAAAGCGGGGATTGTGTCCTCCCTGCCAGCGCAGGGGACAAGCACACTCAGCGTGGGGGAAGTTCAGCTTCCCTAAGTCCCAGGGCTTGGTTAAACAAGGTGGCTTGTGCTGTTAAATGCTCGGGGGGCACTTTGGGAGGAGGGCTAGGTGTGGTACCGCCGGATTTAGGGTGGTTTGAGGGATCCAAGACTCGATGGGTCTGTGTCCCCCAGCCATGACCTTTCCACCAGGGTGTTGTCACTGTGGGAGGGACACGGGGAACAAGACTGACCAGTTCGCCCGGAGGAAACAGGCCGTTCCTTTACGGCACAGGGAGTTTTCCTTGGCAAGAAACAGAGCTTTGCCCACGGGGCCTTTGCAGAGCCCTGCCAAGCTGGCTCGGCGCCCACCAGGCACTTTGCACAGAGGTGCTTTGCCAGGACGGACCCATGGGTGTAACGGAGGTGGGTGACTGCTCGGTCCTCCCGGGGAATGCCAGTATCCAGAGCGGTGGTCACAGTGCAAGTGAGGTGACCGTGTTGGAGCCTGCAGTGGGCGACGCCAGCCCAGGGGCTTGCAGGAATCGGGATACACTCCTGCATGGGGTGGATGAGACGAGCGTGGGTCTCCATGGTGGGCTGCAGCGTGGAAAAGTGGCAGCACTGAGAGATGGCACTTTGCCCCGTCCCTTCGGCAGCAGTGCATCCCCGTGTCCCCCCCTTGCATCGGGGCTGTGTCCTCTCCAGGGCAGCAGGACATGGGTGGGAGGAGGTAGCAATGCACCGTCCCCTTTCCCATGGTCGGGAAGGACACATCCCCTGCCACGGCTGGGAAATGGAGATGTGGGACACACTAAATCACCTCTGCTGCAGAGTAAGGCCAAACGCTACCATGGCCAGGGCAAGATGCTGCCCATGGGCTCTGAGGGTATCTCTCCAGCCCCTGGCACAGCTCCTCCAGCTCCGTGCAGCAGCGGGGCTGCATACATGGTGTGGGTGCGCTGCTGGGCATCTCGGCACAGCTCCTGGCTGTGGTGGTGCATGGTGGCTGAAGGAGCAGAGACGAGCCCTCTGGGCTGCCGAGCTGAGTCCTGCAAGAATATTTCATGGTGTTTTTTCCCCTGCCCTGGGACAGCATCTCCATTGAGGGGTGCAGAATGTCCGCAGGGGATTTCAGAGCCCTTTTGCTATGTCTCTGGGTGTCACCCCAGCACCCAGGGAGCAGAGGGATGGGAGGGATGTACTCTTGGAGCTACGAGAAGATAGCCAGAGGTTTCTTTGTTTTAATTACAGTTTTTAATCACCCCTGAGGGCTCCAGGCTGGAGAACCATCTCCATGTAGGAGGCAGATATGGGTGTGGGTTCCAGCGCTGTCACTATGCAGGATGTCACCCATGGCCCAAGCTGATAACAAGGATTAGCGCATTTGTTATCCAGCTCTGGGCAGGGGCTGGCCCATGGCAGGAGCAAGGAGAGCTGGGCCATAAACTGGCCCAGTGCTGCTTCCCAGCGCAATTTCCATCACAGCAAACTGGGATTGGATCCTGCTTCCCAGGGGTGAATTGCTGAGGTCCTGCAGCATCCCTGACCTCAGCACCCAGCTGTAAAGACCCCCAAAGAGAAACCCCACATGAGCACAGAAGGTCCCAAAAGGCTGTTCTTGAAGCCAGGCTATCGTGTCCTTTATCATCACTGCTTTCCAGTCTCGATCCCATGGTGCCAGTTCAGCATCGCTCGGTGAGTCTTTGGGGTGATTTTTATTTTGCCTCTGGATGTCATTTCCCAGGCTTTGCAAGGAGAAGGAGGAATTCAGCTGCCAACCTAGATTGGGTCGTCCTGTCCCCTGGAAAGGATGTGCTGGGACCAGGGTGGGAGGAGGATGACAAAGCTGCGTCATCCCCATCCCCAGCTCCATTGCTTTCCATCCCAGCTCCCTGCTCCTCCCTTCTTCCCTTGGTATTGGGTTTAAACACGCAGTGGGTCCCTTCTGGACTTGCACATGAGTGTCTCAGGGCAGAGCCACCCGACATCTCCAGTCCTTCCCTGACTAATTCCTCAGGGCACCAACCTGCCAGCAGCCCCGGGGCTCGGAGCTGCACAAACCAACTTGGTTTTGTTAATCTCCCAGTGCCAGCAACATCGTACCCCTGGGTACCCAGGCACGGCAGGTCCCACCACCCACAGTTCTGGCAGTGCCCATGTGCAGATGTTTTCCCCCTTCCTGGAGAGCTGAGATATCACAGGGGTTGATGCAGGTGGAGGAGGGAGCAAAATGGGGCAGCTCCTGGGTTGTGATGGGCCAGAAATGCTGGATTGAAAGGCAGCTCATGGATGAAAGCTGCTTGCACATGTATGTGCAGCTGGAGGTGCATCATTCAGATCTACCCCAGCATTTTTTAGTCAAAAACAAGCCTTTTCCAAAGTTTCAAGGCACTGTCCACGCCAACTCTTTCTTCATTGATCATATTCCTGGGCTGATGTCTCCATGGGTTTGTTGTACACCAGTTGCCCATGGGGAATACAGATGTGCTGGAAGATGCTTGCTTGCAAGAAAGCCTGGAGTCAGCTATGTGCTACCTTGTCTGTCTGGTTGAGCTTTGTGGTTAAAGTCAGCCCAGGAGCTGCAGGACCCAAAAGATGCCGAAGTTCACGATGATGCTGAAGCTCATGATGTTGTAGTAAGGCTCCCAAGAAGTCAAAAAGCCCCTTTTTATTCTAGAGCCCTTGTTCACTCTCAAACTTGGCCCAGCAGTGGTGTGCCAGGAGCAGGATCCCCTGGGCTGTGCCTGGGAGGTGGTGGGATGTCCAGCCAGGCTGATCTCCACGTGTGGATGGAGCTGAGTGCCCAGGCTGCAGCAGCTGGGGCTCTTGGTTTGTATTTTGGCGATTCCTTTCCTGGGTTTGTTCTGCTGGGGTGGTGACTGGGTTGTGGAGTGGGTGTGGGGCTGAGTTGGAGGCTTGTTTTGTTTTTGAAGCTCTTCTGGATTCTGGGCTGAGAATGTGACAGCCTTGGAGTCTGTGGAGAAGCCTGGGAAGCCTGAGCACCCCCAGCACCTGCCAGCGCCCTAAAATACCCTTTGTGGCCTTCATTCAAGGACAGGGCTGTATCGGGAGCTGGTCAGCGAGTGGTCAAACCCTTTCTGGCCCTCTGCGAGCAGAATGCACTTCTAATGCTGCCTGCAGCCCTGGCCAGGTTTCTGGTGAGCTTCAATGCTGCTTATACCCCCTGAGAGTCCTGGGGTGTCACTGAGCCCACACCCCAGGTCCTCTCTCCCACACAGTGATGGTTGGTCGGGCAGTGATGCCAGCTGCCTGCAGTGCACATCTGGCAGAGAGCTCGGGAGTCCCTCCCGGGCAGAGCCAGCAGCCACCGATGCCCCAGCACAGCCCTGTTTTCATGCTGGTGATGTCTGGAGAAATACGTTCTCCAGAACGTGGCTGTGTCTTCCCTGGTGCTGGGTTTCTGAGGCAGGACAGAGCTGCCCAGAGCCTGGTGTCTGAGCAATGCATCTTCCTTTATATTTGCTTTTCTAGAGCTGGAACTCCCTCATCTTGGCTACACCTTGCTCCTAAGCGGCGTTGGTTGGGGCAGCTTCTGCAAAGCTTGGCCGTGGGTGGCAGCCCAAGGGCAGGCTGGGCATGCGATGGGGCTGATCAGTGGTGCTGGGATGGGCTGTGCCCCCTCCCTGTTTGCAAAGTACCAATGCAGAAATGCTGTCATCTCCCCAAGTCACTCAGTGGGAGCAACTCTGGGTGTGATGGATACTCCTAAGGATGATGGTAGAGGAAATTCTCCACGGGAAAGGGGACGTGGGACTCTCCCATGCCAAGGAGTGCCCAGCTCAGAGGGCGCCTGCACAAAGCCTTTTGGACAAGACTTTGCTCAGTGTCACATCCACGCAGTGGCTTTTTTCTGGGCAGCTGGATTTCTTGTCCCCACCGATTCCCTTCCACTGAGCGTTGAACTGAGAAAATACTCTTGGAAATCTCTGACAGCTCGGTTTGCAGATCTGCTGCCTCTGCCTTCCAGGCATGGTCCTGAACATGGTGCACGGTGGAAAAGCAAGGTGCAACTTCGGGAGAGAAGCACAGGCTGCAAACCATGGCTGCCTGAAGGTCGATGGTGTGCATCCTGAGCTACCACCCCTTCTGATACAGCCTGGGATGGTCAGATACGCTGCCAGCTCTGCAAGGAGGCAGCTCTGAGCTGGAGGGGCTGGCAGAGGAGGTGCCCTGTGCCATCAGTGCCAAAAGAGTCTTTGCAGCTGCCTTGGGAGCTGGAGGGGGATGGATGAAGCGCAGTGTGGTCCCTGCAGCTGGAGGGGCTGGCTGGAGGGGGTGACGATGCCTGTGGGTGGCCGAGTCAGGCTGCAGCTGGCTGGGTCCCCATGGGCACGCTGCCCGTCCCTCCTGTGCCGCAGCCTCTCGGCTCCTCTCCACCCAACAGCCGATGCTCGCTGGCTGCAGCAGTGTCCTTGCAGCTCTCCGGGGACCTGGGTTTAGGTGCGTGCTGGGGTTTGATGCGATGGAGGGTGGGAGAGCTGGGTGCCAGCTCGGTGATGGGTGCATGTGGGTGCATGCGTTTCTGCCACCTTGCTTTCTGTTCTGTCCCTGCTGTCTCTCAACTTCGGGGAGTCACAGGGGCTTTTCCCAGCCAGGGTGATGAGCTCTCTGGTGCTCAGGGAGGGAGCAACAATGTGCTTCCCTCTCTGCCCTGCAGGTCCCAGCACCCTGCTGACCCAAAGAAACCCTGGGGAGGAGGCAGATGCTACAGGGAATGCTGCTTCTCCTGCAGCAGACGGGTTATTTTCCCTTGGGGAAACACTTCAGCTTTGGTTTCATTTTTAACTCCACTTTGTATGATCATAGAATTGTTTGATTTGGACGAGACCTTTGAGGTCGTCGAGTCCAACCGTTAAACAATAGTGAACTGGACAGGGGTCCTTCGGGGTATGCTAATCTTTGAGCTGAAAGAAATCTAGGGGCTATTTTTTTGCTCTGGATATAGTCGTCTGTGCCCGGGGATCAGCTCCCTGGAAGGCAGCGAGGCCATGGCAGTGCTGCCCTGGGGTTGTCACTGCTTCACCTGGGCTGCTGCCCCTGCTCCTGTACCCAGCCCTGCCCCTGTGCCTGGCTGCTGCAGCTCCTGCTGGGCTCACTTCTCAGAAGGCATCACTTGCCACCTCCCCGGGGTGAAAACATGCTCACCAAGGACATGAGTGACTCGGCCAAGAGGCAGCTTCAAGGGCAGCCCTTTCTTTGCCCTTTGCAGTCTGGGTTGGATGCCAAAATGAATCTAATTGCAGTCCAGAGCCCTACAGCCACATCCCATTTCAGCATCTGTTGTGTTCAGAGTCCCCTTTCCATTCCCAGCTTAGGTCGGTGCAGTTTAGCACTGGGATGCTCCACCCTGGAGGTGGTCCCGTTTCCAAAGAGGGTCAGGCAGACCTGAGGAGAGAGAGAGGTGGGAAAGGGGAGGAAGATGCTTCTCTGGGGATGCCTTGGAAAATCACCAGTGTGTTTCCCAGCTGCTGGCTCACTCCAGCCCGGTTTTGCTGCGAGATGTCACATCCCAAATGTGGCATATGGAGCTTGGGCTCAGATTGTCTCTTTTCTGGGCTAAAGGATGAAAAAAACCCCTTGAACAGCACAGAAAGCACCCGAGCACTGCATGGGTTGGCTTATTCACATGGCTAATGGAGAGCAGCCATCTCTGTCTGCCTGGTATGTCCCTGTCCTGTCCCTCCTTGCTGCTGTGGGCATCCTGGGGACATCGTAAATGGTGACATGTATTCTCCTCCCCCAGGGTCTGTGGTGGCTGTTCTCTGGAGGCTTGGGATGATAGTGAGAGATGCTGCCATTGAAATAGTGGGGATGATGGTATCCTAAAAACGCAGAGGGTTGTTAGCAGTACTTAACCACCAGAGATAAGGTAGCAAAACTCTTACAGTTGGCAGGAGAAATAAAGTAGAATCAGAATGCTTTAAGTTTACTCAGGAAGACACTGAGCAGCCTCAAATTTAAGTTTGTTGGTAGAACCAGCGCCCAATCTCTTAACTTCCAGGCTGAGACTCCCCTTCATTGATTGGTCTGTACTTTACTTAG
>JAVSBS010019113.1:0-41678 GCA_033124195.1 Coracias cyanogaster
CACACAGGGCCACCTAGAGCCGGTTGCCCAGGACCTTGCCCAGGTGGCTTTTGAAGATCTCCAAGGATGGAGATGCCACAACCTCCCTGGGCAACCTGTGCCAGTGCTCGGTCACCCTCACAGAGTAAAAGTGTTTCCTGATGTTCAGATGGAACCTCCTGTGTTTGTTTGTGCCCGTTGCCTCTGGTCCTGTCACTGGGCACCACTGGAAGGAGACTGGATCCGTCCTCTTTTCAGCCTCCCTTCAGGTATTTGTACACATCAGTGAGGTCTCCTGAGCCTGCTCTTGTCCAGGTTGCACAGTCCCAGCTCTCTCAGCCTCTTCTCATCAACCCCTGAATCACCCTCCTGACCCTTCGTTGGACTCTCTCCAGTACGTCCATCTGAGCCCAGACCTGGACAAAGTACTCAAGGAGTTGCCTCATCAGTGCTGAGCAGAAGGGCAGGATCACCTCCCCTGACCTGTTGGCAACGCTCCTCCTAATCCAGCCCAGGACACCCTTTCCTTTCTTGGCAGCAAGGACACATGGTTGGTTCATGCTCAATCTGATGTTCACCAGGACCCCCAGGTCCTTCTCCACCAAGCTGCTTTCCTGCTGGTCCGTCCCCAGCCTGTGCTGCTGCCTGGGACTGTTCCTCCCCAGGGCCAGGGCTTTGCTCTTCCCTTTGAACTGCTGTTCATTCCACAAATTAGGCAATAACAGCTTGACCAAGCCTCTTCTCGTTTAGATCTGCAATGATAGGAATCACTTCCAAAGGAAAAAAGCCATTTTGAGCCCTACCAGCGCCCTGCAGTTGCAGAACATCTAATTCATCGGGGGACTACACCAACCCAAAAAGCAAATTTCTCTCTAACAGCTAAACATTTGCACGGGACAATTCAGAAGAGGTGAGTCAGATGTGGAGGTTTGACAGGTAATTAATTTAAAAAGGGAGGCTGAAAAGGAAAATAGCTATCTTTCACGGAAAAAAAAAAAAAAAGGAAAAAAACCCCAGAGGTCTGTCAGCTGCAGGAACACTGGTAGCACCCGCGCTTGCCCTTCCCTTTTCCTCACAGATCAATTCCTCTGCAGGATACAGAAACCAACCGCTCTGTGGTGCCGGCAGAGCGGCAAAGCCAAGCTGACGGGAAGCGCTGGGGACTGAGCACGGTTGTGCACCGGCCGAGAGCTCACTCCCTTCACAGGCGGGATTAGTAAGGGAATGGCAGCTACCCTCTGAGTCACCAAACGAGATGCTAATTTCAGAGACCCTACCAAAGCAAGGTTTGAGAATGGATTTAAAATGAGGAGAAGAAGAGTAAGAGTGTCGCCAAAGCATCCCTCCTCCCAGCCCACCGTCCTGCTTCGTTTGGAGCCTTCCCTGTGCCAAACGCCCTTCTAACACCCGACAGGGACCACTCACTCCCAAGAGAGAACGACGGTTTAAGGACAAATTAGAAGAAAAGAAATGTATAAATGCTATTATACATAAATACACGGCATTACAGCCCTGAGAACTGCAATGGAATGAAAGCCAAGCCGGGATGTTGGGAATGTCAAGGAGGGAGCAGCACTCAAATGCCTTCCACGTGAGGAACCAGGAGACGGGGTCTGCAGCCGTGCCCAGCCAAGAGCAGCTCTCTGACCTTCTTTCCTTCTCAACTTCTCACGCCCTGCCTAAAATTAGAATATCAACCAAAGCATTTTTCACTTCCAAGCTATTTTTATATTAAAATGATTATATTCTTGTTTCTAGGCATGTTAAGTGAGATGCTGGTTTAATAAAATACGCTTTTCTCTAAAATAAAGAAAAAAGGAATACTTTTCTTCACTAACATCAGTTATTTTGCATATACAGCATGAAAATAAAATAATACAAGTTGTCTTCATGCAACAGATTTCGTCTGTATTCCAAGACACTTATTTTAATCTCCCTTCCCACTCCCAATCTTTTAAGTGTGTTGTCCTTCATGAAAACCTAAAAAATTATCACATTTTACAGAGATATTAAATATTAATTTTTCTCACGCTGAAATAAAAATACAAGATAAGTAAAGACGAGTGACAATCAAAATCATCATATACTGATAGATCTATTCTTGGAATTTTTGCATCTTTCATATAAGACGGACAGACAAGGGGAAGCATGACAGCTTGGTTATGGTTTAATTTTTTATTAATAGAAACCTTAAATCCTAGTAACATGTGGCAACTTTCTTCCAATGCAAAGATGAAGACTCAAAGCCTCTGACAGGGTCTGGTCAAAACGAGGTGTCAGAACCATCCCTCCATTTCTTCCCTGCTACAGCCCAAGGAAATTATCCGTCATAAAAATAATTGAATTTTGCTACTACCAACGGAAGGAACTTAACTGAGGATCTCGGGCATCGCTGCCACTAACAGAATAAAAGGATATTTGAGAGGAGGGATCTTTCTTAACGCTGGAACATGAAACGTGAAGTTTGATGCGTGCAGGTCCAGCAGAGGAGGTCTTCTCTTTAAAAATTCAAGGAAAGCTTGTCATGGAAGCCATCTCTCATATTTTTTCCCTATTAAACCCAGCTGCACATTGATCATTTTTACACAGCAGATACTATCACCTGACACAGTATCTGCAAGTTCCCACTACTTGTAAATATATACATTTGAAAACAATATTCATTTTAACATGCCAGTTATAACCGTATTTCTAAAGCCTTCCGGGATACAAGTAATTTTCTGAATAATCGGGAAGTATTCTCTAGCATTTCACACCACTAGAGGGACCCAGAAGCATTCCGATTTCACAGCTATTCCCAGCAAACATTAGGAAATGCGTTATCTTAGACCTGTGCATACTTTAAAAAACCAAACATCTTCTGACTGGGTGGAATCAGAAAAATTTAAGTTTCAAGAAGCTCTAGTAGTATCATGACTCTGCTAACTCCGGTAGCTTTGAACAGATCCTCGCTGGTGGAAGGCAGCTGCCCGGCATCGGCACCACCAGCGAGAACTCTGCTCCTGAAACGTCGCCCTAGCAAAGCGGAGAGCCACAGGACAAACCTTGCTGTGCTAACACTAGTTGAAGTTGCAAGTAGAAGTGTTATGAAACAGAAGTGATTCTTTAAACCAAAACAAAACCAACGACAAAAACAACCCAGTAGCTTCCCAAAAATAGCGTAACGCATTTAAAATTCTGTACTCTTCAAACCTCCCAACAAAATCTCGGGTTGAGAGGCTATTAATAAAGTCATGGACAAAGAGATCAGATCATCAGCTGGACTTCCTGAAAGACGTTCAGACTTCTTCACAAAACATCACTGACAGGAAAAGGAAAATGACGCTGAACGAGGAAAGGTAGCTAAGCAAAATACAGAAGGGCAAGGCTGCTTCAACGCTGGGCGGCAGCCAGCGCAGGTCATCTGCAACGAGGGGAGCGACGGTCACTGCGGAATGCTGAGAACCACAGAGGAGAGTTAGTGGAGAGGGGCAGAAAGTCACGGGGAAGCTTGACAAACACCATGAAGGAAGCGTATCCATGCACGACAGATGTTCCGCTGCGCTGGGGGAAAGAAAAGCAGCCAACATTCAGATGGTTTTGTCTGCTTCAGCTGCAGAAAAGACCCTTTTCAGGCCAGTTTTTGCCCCGGGCTGGCTCCTCTCACATGCTGTCCATTGCTCATACTGGGGAACATTTTTCAGCCATGTAGCTCTGTGCAGAAAAATCCTTCTGGAGTTACCGGGGAAGGGTGGGGAGAATATCCTAAAAATGAGGTCAAACCTGATTCCAACAGCTTCTCTCTACTGTAGTCTGATAGTATGACACAAACTCTTTTCTTTAAAACAATTAAGGAAACGTTGATCAGGACTCAATTGGCCTTGCAAAGGAAAAGAAAACATCTTGCTGATTTAAAAAAAAAAAAATCTGTAAATTAATAGAATATCTAGTGATATGGTGAGAAACAGGGCTGAATTCCTTCCTGACCTTCAACTAAACTGCACAATGTAGCAGGAGGCTGAAGTCAAAGACGGGGCCACAGCCCTGAAGTGCAAAAAAAACCAACACAGAACAAAATCTTGACTTTAACAGGGCAACTCTGAGAACTGCCGCAGCAGCTGACTCCAGAGGGAAGTCGCCAGGACGGAGAGGAACAGCGTGATGAGTACCATCGAAAACACAGTTAATTTGACAACAGCAGGAACAGCACACGGGACTGCCTTTTAACAGGCAGTTCTTGTAATACTCCTGTTAGTATTTTCCCTGTCTCAGCATGAAATGCCACATACATACACACAAAAAGACACTGTGATGTCACTCCTAAATCACACGCTATTTCTGTGGAGAACTTTTCTTAGACTCAGTAGAATTACCAGGACTTGAGACAGTTATATCCTCTTTATTGAGAACAACCAATGTAAACACGCTCTTCAAACTTTGTTTTCTCACCTATTTTACCATATTAACTTTTGAATGAAACTAAGAGTTTAAGTAGTGATCTCCTTTTTAAAAGAGTAACTTCAGTTAAGATCAGAATATTGATCAGACCAGTTTCTGCCACTCATTAATAAGGTAATTACAACCACCACACTTGGTACCATGAAAGAAGTTTTTCTAAATCTCTCCACTGCATTCCAAATACTTGGAATTGTGCTGATACACTGTTGATATAGATACTTTTATGACACTTAATACATTAATAATAGTGGCATGATTTAATTAAGACTTCCATCCCCTGCACTTTTGCTGCGTATCGCCTTGGTGGTTACTGAGGCTTTTACATTACAACCACTACTGACATCTTTAGTTATAACAATATAGATGTAGAGAAGAAAGTGAAAATATTAAAAAATATTCTTCTTGTAACACTCTGACAAAAATGTTTCCTATAACACAATAAAAAAACCCTGTATTCTGCTCTTGTAACACTAGCCTTTATTTAGGATAAGTCTATCTCCAAAAAACTTAAGTCCTCGCTAAATATTGGAGGAAATGTAATGTTAATGAGGTCAGGAATATTGACATCTGCTGTAATCCTCCTCAAACATCATGCTGGGCCAGGCCCCTCTGCTGGGATGTATTCCTGCGTCTGCCACGGAAGAACCGGGCACACACACCACTGGCTGTAGAGACGAGTCTTCGTTTCCGCTGGGATTCAGCTCTACATTCAATGACTACGTTTTTAAAACCAAAAATATTTAGCAGGGGAGCTTTTCCTCTTCTATTTTTGGTAGTGAAGCAGCATGAAAGGTTTTGCTAAGAAGTATAAAAAGTGGCCTTGCTATAGAAGCTGCTAACTTTATTTGTAGAGGCTCAGTAGTTAAAATTAATGGAAGCCTTTGTTTACTTGTCATTTATCTGCTTTTAAATACTTACAGTGAAAAATACGGAAATCAATGTATGGATGAGAACCTCTTCTCTCTGTTTCAAATCCTGCCCGACTTCTTACTCGCACATCTCCTAGAAACAGGGTCAAGAGTGAAATAAAAGTGTGGAAGAGTGGCAGAGATAAAATGCAAATGAACATAGCCTGGAGGGGTAAAGATTCATGTACTTAATGGAGGAGGGTTACTCAAACAAGAGGCCTACTTCAATGCTTTTTTGTTTTAAAGGTGAAATTCAAAACAAAGTTTGAAGACTTGGTACACATGCAATCGCATGCTTTCTTGTCAAAATCTCTCCTGCCTAAGCATACGTTGCCAGAAGCATGTGAGAAGCATTCAGATGAAATTAGGAACAGCTTGCTACACCAGTATGGTAAAAATGCACCTTAATATGACAAGAAACAAGAACATTAAAAGTTGATTTGTTCCTCGGTAACACACATAAAACGAGAACATTCTGTATAATACAAAAAAAAGATTCCGTTTCTAGAAATGGCAGCTTTTAGCAAATAAGCTGGTTACAGTATGGGTTTATATTACACAAGAGAGGATTTTCCCACTAGCAGTTACTTACTTGAGCTCAGCTGTTTGAATATTACACAAGCGCCTATTAAAACACCAAAACTCAGTATTAAAATGTTATCAAACTATTTGGCACTGCAATTAGCTTCAACCTGAATCTTTCAGCATGCCAGGTGATTTCTACGTTTGCATCGCACCAGCTGAAAGCTGAGCAGTATTCTTCGTTAGGTGTTTGTACACATCAACCTCAGCAGTTAAAAGCTTTCCCTTAAAATCTTTTTGTGATTGCAAATTTGGGCAAACCTTTGAGGATCAAATGCAAGAGTGTTTCCCATCTCAAATCCTAGCAAAAAAAGTGATAAGTAAGACGTGAAAATCTTCTGGTTTCTAATTATGAAATAATAATATGAATATATATAATAATATATATTTCATATAATAATATGAAATAATATGAAATAAAAGTAGCGTTCTCCTCTCCTCAAACAGCCATTTTTGTATGAACCCAAACTAAGCATTTAACACAAGGAACTAAGACCGCTGTCGTAGGAACAAAATACAAATACAGCTATTTAATTTCCAGCAACCGATAACTTCAGCAGTGTTTTTTCTTCTCCAACCTGCTCATTTGTAATGTTGACGCAGGCAACTTGTCGGAAAAATAGTTCAAGATCCTGACTAAAACGTCAGTGACATACTTTTAAACTGAACAGAGATACATATCTATCAACACTGACCTATCTCTAGTGACACACTGCACATGAATGTTATCTTGAGGCAGCTGGAAGGACCATAAAAAGCTGAGGAGGCCCAGGGCTCCCCAGATCTCCGCTCTGACGTTTACACAGCGGTAGGCACATACCAAACACACGTGGGGTTCCCTTACTGCTCCTCTGGGTTTTTGAAACTGAAAACCTCAACAGAGCTGCAAGGGAAGGTAACCCAACTACTACCTGTAAATATTATTTTTCAGACCGCTGACAACATATTTCTTATAAAGGTTTCAAGCACTCCCCTGGGCAGAGGGCGAGAGGCTTGTCTTGTTCCAGGCAATACAGAGGCAGCAAATTGTAGAACTCTTCTGTCGGGCACAAGGAACTGTTGAATTTTATTTACTAAATAAATTGCTAAAAAGGAAAAAAGGAGGAAATTTTGTAAAAGGGGAGGTGAATGCATTAGTAGCGGTGTTTGAAAATACCAGTTTACACAGAGAAAAATGCAGCTTTCATTACCTTTCATGCATAATTATCTGGGAAATCAGTCACAGCTACAGCTGTGTGAGTGAGCTCACCAGCTGAATTAAAAGGAAAATAAGAGTTGGTTTAGTTGAGCTAATTTTTATTTTTTATTTTTTTATTTTTTTTTTTTACAGAAAAGGTGATACAGTTTTTCTGAATTATGTTTGGTTTTCCAGGAAGCTTTAAGAATTTACCAACCATAACGTGAATTTGCCACTAGTTGCGGTCAGTGTACAACTAGGTTTTGATGAACATTTACTTGTTCAAAGTGTCAAGAACAGGAAAGTTCACAGAAAAAAAGAAAACACCTGAAGACTAACAGGGAATTCTGCAAACAACAAAACAAGCAGGTTTCCCTGATAAATGATACCCAGAAAACTTCTGTTTTGTTCATTTTTGGTTCCTAGTACTTAGTTTAACAGCATGGATGGACAACAGTATTCCCGTTACCCCTGGTATGTCCACAGCGTTGTGGCTTTTGTGTAGGAAAACCAGACAAACTGCCTACAAGGGGAGCGCAGAAGTGCGAGTAACTACATTGCTTTTACCAGCCGTTATTTCATGTCTGCTTACAGAAAGAGCGAGCAGAAAGAAGATAGTCTATACTAAAAATGCACATGGCAAACTATTAAGAAGGTGATTGTAGTAAGATCAGGTGAAATGAGGGCATTTACTTGCATACATATGAAATGAGAAATTCCAGCAAGGAAAGAGAAATATTTTCACTAAACTGCTGTTAAAAACCCCCTCTCTCCTTGATCGTGCCAGAGGGTATTTTGTTAAGAATCAAGATCACAGCAACAGATGAATTCTTTTAGAATACATTTGGATTTATTCTGCGAGAAGATGTCACTTCTACAGGACTGGACTTTATCACACTGAAAACAGCGTAGAAATTCTGACTGGGCAAAAGGAAGGCAGAGGAGCCGTCTCCATGATCACGGAACTCCCGCATCGGTCAAGATCCCAGACAAGGCTGCTCGGACAGAACTGGCAGGGGCGCAATTTGAAGACACCGTACACCCATCTGAAGTGTCTGTGTACCGAGAAGCATAAACGGGGAGAGCAAACTGGCTGCACATTAAGAACTGATGTGCTGTTAGCCCAGGGAAACTAGCTTCTACTGCAGACGTACGGTTGGTCCCAGAACATCCAGGCTCTGGAGCTTCACTGGGCGGCCACTGGCCCGTTAACTGGAGCTGCCAAGATCAGGAGATCCCAAGCGCGCGCACACCGCTGTGCTTGCACACAACAGATTCACGTCGGACTGCGTGGGAAACCCTGTACAGGCTTTTCGTAACACTATGACTCTGAAGCGAGGCAAAATTTGAATTTTAAGGAAGAGACTTGTTTATCATCATAGGCAAATTAAAGGCATGGGACACTTCAGATTTAATATTACTTTTATCAAGCGAAAGGACGCTGTTACATAGTTCCTTCAAACAGCAACAGAAGTCCAACCTCAGAGCCAACATTATGGGAGCTGAAAGAATTAAAATTCAACATCTGTACCAAAAGAATTTATACATAGTTTGCATTTATTAAGGCCTTTTAAAAATATGTAAGTGGCTACAAAAACCTTTTGAATCCATCAGACTGCACCATTTACCCACAGGTAGATACCCCTGGGGGAGCAGAAGCGGCAGCACGTTGACAGTTTTTATCTAAGCGTCTCCTCTTTAGCCACTCTGCAAAGATTCCATTTCTTTAGGGGAGCACAGTTAAGCCCAGCACCCCAGTGACACTGAACTTCCAGGAAGAGGATTTTTTCCTCTTTGAGAGTTTCTGTGAATCCAAAGAATCGAGAGGTATTTAAAGAACATGAAGCCTTCCCTTCAAAGTCTGATTTGGTGCACAGACATGACAAAGTATCTCTTGGTGGAGTATTTAACTAGATTTTTTCCAGAGTCAATGTGACCAGGACTGCCGCATTTTTTAAGACTAAAGCCACGCGTGCAGAAACTCAGTTGAAGACTGAATAAATAGGGGGAAAAGGAATTTAAGAGGGAGGTTCACAGCTCCAACTGAAAACTGGAAAGGAATGAGGGTTGGAGCAAAACTTACCTTGCGAGAGATCCTTTAGTTCCTGCTCCTCTCAGGTTCCTGCCCCTGATCCTTAGGGGGCAGCTGAAAGGCCGCAGCTGACATCCCCGCGCGTTAGGGTTACACAGCACATACTTGGTGCTGCCCCAGGACTCCGGTGCGGCACAGGAACAATGTGGCAGCTGCTCGGGGAGCCGAGACCTTCTGGAGCAGGGGCAGGAATCTCCGAGACCACGGAGGAGGACAGCTGGGAGCGGGAATTACGACAGCCACCTCAGGGAAAACCACCCTGGTCAAAGCCACGGGCTTGTGGAGAGCAGAGTTCCAGAAAGAATTACTAACTTCAGATTAAAGTTCCTATTAAATTTGCCAGAGAAACAGATGAGAGGTCAGCTGAATATGCTGGAATTGAAGCCAAAGGAATCCAACGCACCAGCCGCTACTGGAGAAGAGCGAGCACCCGTGGTACATGGCAGCTCGTCTCCACCGCTGCCACTGGAAGCTGTCGAGAGCTTGAAAGGAGCTGAAAAAGCTCCTGTTTTAGTTGAGAGGTGCACGCTCATGACAACTAGTCACTGCCCTTCTACCCCAGGAACAGTAGCAAAACTGTCAGGCAATATAAAACAACAAGAAAAAGAAACCAGAAAAGCAAAGAAGAGAGGGGGGAAAAAAAAAAAAAATCAAGGAAGTATCAAGATTATACAGAAGCACTTACAAGAAATGTTGAGAATTTCTTACAGTTGCTGAGGGAAATAGCTGAGGTGATGCAGATGTACTGGCCCTTCCAAGGTCTTAAAAGAAAAATTCTACAATGCTGCATCTGTATTTTAAAATAGTAAATAAGCCACCCGGGAGTGGCCTAGTGTGTATTTTGGGAATGGAGTATGACAGATGAGTCAGAGTCAACGCTGTTTGTTTATATCGACGCTGATAAGGACGGTTAAGAGTTAGTTGTTTATTCTGTGTGCCCCTAAAATTTGATCTTTAAAGTTGAACCTGGAAACACTGCTGTACCACAGGGATTTCTGCCGACTCACTGGAAATGAATTTCCATTGGATTCCCATTGGAACAGCCTGAAAACGTTGCAGGAAGCAACTCCAGGGCCAGCACAACTCCAGAGTCGGGGAGGGCGGTGTCCTAGATACTCTTAGCTTTTTATTTTTGGTCTGCTAAAATAAACACCTTACTGGGGTACATTTATTAGCAGACAGGGTGTTTAGAGTAATAACTAGCCAAGTAAAAGGCAAAACTTAAGCCCAGGCCTAACTTGCCTTTAAGGTACAGCTGAGGATTCCTTACAGCTTGCTCTGCCAAAGTGTACGAAGGTAAATAAAAAACCCCCAAACCTAACCCCTCACCGTGCTGTCTGGGAAACACAATACTTCACAGTTCTTGCAAAAAATTCTCATTGAATGTGTTAATTCTTTAAATCTACTCTGACACAAATGTTTCTATGTTCTGATGGGTCCAACTGTTCAGCTTTCAGGCTGGTCTTTTTTGCAGTCCATTTACGAACACAACAGTAAAATAAATCTGGAAATAGTTGTTACCTTGTACAGTACAGAGTACATTACATTAGGGGAAACCAAGTGATCACCAACAAGGGAGAACCTTTAAAAGCCTCACTGCCTCTGAGTAGCTACCGTCACTGAACAGCCACAACGCCACAAGAGTTACACCATTCACAAGCACCGATCGTCTGAGAATTAATTCCAGCGAGAGAACAAGTGAAAATTCAATTTACTTAACATCACATTCTGTATATATTCCAGTTCTGCCTCAGAGTCAGAGATTTCAAGTGAGATGTTGCCCTCGGTTCAGGTGTCTACACCAAAGTCAGGCTTTGCTTTCCTCTAGATCTGCTTGGGCATTAGCACAAACCCTCCTGCAGAAATGATGGGTCTCGCTACAAGGGACAGTTAAACTTCCAAAGCAACAAAGGAAATCAGATTATTCTCCCCACAATCAAGTATTATTTTCTTAGAAGGTGAATTTCTACCACTAGCATATTAACTTTAAAGATATAAAAACACAGACAAATACATTAATTCAAGCATGTAAGTGCATTCCTAAAATAAATACATATTTTTCCCTCTTGTGGATTTAAAAGTACTCCATTTGTAGGATTTTGAAGCAGAATAAAATAAAGCATTTTCTAATTACAGTACAAATTTAATTTTCTAAAAAGTATCACAAAATCAAGGCAACAAAACTACCTCAGGCCTGAATTGACTTTCTTATGCTTAGAGCAGAAAAGCCACGTTTTCAAGAATTCTAGTAGTCATCCCATGAAAAGGATGATTAACAATGGAAAAATTATTTTAACTTTGGAAAATGAAATAAACCTATGTCCAACAACAAAAACCCAGCAGCTTTTTCTATAACCATTTAGAATCCAAGCTCTCCTGTCCCCCTCCTCTTAACAAATCTACAAAGTAATAACATTCTCTTATCAAAAATCCTTCAGTAGACAGCCAGTGTTTTAGTGTTAACAACTTCACAAACTCAAATAAATCCAACTAATGGAAAAGCAAAGTCAGAATTGGATTTATATATACATATGCACACGTGCACCTACATACGTAGGTTATGGCTATAAATTCATAGATATACACACACATACGTACACATGCGTAGAGCTTGCAGCTTCAAATTGATAGGCAACACTGGTATGAATTCTGGGGACTTCAACACATACAATAAACACCTAAACTGAAAAGACTCGGGGCATAAAAAGACACATCCTGGCTGACTCTGTTGGAGCTGGTTAAGAATTCATCATCACTCGCTGCTGATGTTCATCGAGCCGTGCAAGACATCGCGCAAGCATTTGGAGTCCATTTCAACACAGAATCATAGCTCAAGATGGTTCAAATTAAGCGGCAGAATTTTGCAGCGAGACAGATCTGGAGGCTGTACACAGTCCCGCTGCCATCTGCCCCAGCAGGAGAGGGCGGGAAGCACAGAATCCGGCAGCCGGAGCTGCAAGAGCTTTGCATCATTCTCCTCTCAAGGGCTGACCTCGACTCCTCTGGTGCCCTCACCACCACGGGTGATGTCCACATCCAAGGGTCTCCCTGGACGCCTGCCCCTCCCAAAACTCGTCTTTCATTTTAATTCAGCTTCACCCTATGTCTAGCTGCTACTCTGGAGATGTTCCACAGTAAATTGAGTAAGCTACTGGCCCTGTCACGTGTCCTTTCCCTTCTCAGGTAATCTCCTAGAATTACTAAGAGGAGTATTATTTAAAATGGAATCATTATTTTAAGAACAGCTGGAGCATTTCATAGCCTTGGTGTTTCTAAAAGCGTATTGACTCTCACACAAACTGAGCTACAGTTTTAACCAGAAGGTTACCATGCAGAGGTGACAAATTCCATCACAGAAATAGAGATCAATCATGAGTCAATTGGAAAATGTTAACTTCTACCAAACAGGTTAATTATAAGAACTTCTTCATTTTTTTTTAATATATAAAACATCTGCCACAACAGTTAACTCAAAAAAAAACACAAAAGAAAAAATGCAAGCCGCCAAAAAACCCAAGTCAACGTCAAAGAACCCAAACTCTTCTAAAGAATCTAACCAGAATATTATCCAGGAGAAAGGGAATGATCGATTTAAGCATTCAACACTCAAACATAAAAACATTATTTGAAACCCATCATAAACCTTAGAACTTTGCAATGTAGAAACTGGAGCGCTTACCTAGCATACGAATGTACAGCGCGGTCTGATCAGAGCTGTCATAGGAAATGGCTCCACGTCTCTGCAAAATAAATTTAAAAAAAAGGACGTTTTGGGTAAGTTGGAACTGAATCACTTAATTGAAATGAAAAGCAAGTCTCCATTGTCCATTTCCAATTTAACTCTCAAAATTCGTTTTGGAAACTGGAACAGGCACCTTTCAAATATAAATAGATACAATGATTTTGTTTGAGGAGGGACCGAGGAAGGAGAGGAATTGGTAGCCAAGAGCTGATGAACAACAGGACCAGAGCGTGGAGAAAATATCCACCCAAAATTCCTTTCCAAATGCTCCTCAAGTATCTCTCAAAGAACAGATTTTGGCCAGATCTTTCTGAAAACCTTGTCACGAGCATAGGAAGCGAAAGGCCGTGCCAGGGGAACGACGTGCCAAAATAGCACATGGATCTGTCTTCACAGGGAGGCCGCTGCAGTGATGCCGGGGAGCGCAGCGTGCGCGCGGAACACTTGGAAACACAGCACCTGCTGCTGTTTGTGCCAAACAGAATCGTTTCCATCGATGGATCAGTTTTATCCCAAGGAATTCCCAATCCAGTTTGGAGCAGGGCACCAGCACTACTGCCGGTCACTTTGCTTCAGCAAGCGCCAGCTCACCAGCTTTTGGACTGGAAGCAAAACGACTGCTGGTCTCATTCTGCACCAGCAGAAAGAAACCGGTAGAGTTGCTGGCCATCAAAATTCAGGACTTGCCATCAGAAGGAACCACCCCTGCTTTTTGATGGAGGACACAGGTCTCATTTTACGACTTGGTGGGTTATTCAGAAGCTGGGAAAGCGAAGCCAGAGGACAGCAGCACGGCCAGGCCGGCATTTCTACCTACTTGCCTTTTCTGCCCAAGTCATTTTCCCAACAATTAGAAAGAGAAATTGAGAACAAGCTTGGAGAAGCTGTTATATCCTGGCAACTGCAATTTACTGGTTATGCTGCCTCAAACATATACACTTGAAAGCTATTTAAGACTCTAAGACAGTTTATCAACCAGAAGTCCCTGGAACAACAAATTAATTAGACCGGATTTCTCCAACTATTACTGGATTTCAAAAGCGAGACTGTCATTTATCATAATTTAGAATTTTTTCAAGTAATTCAAAGTTCTATGCTAATTACGATCCACAGTTTTCCACAAGGCATCACCAAGTTTTTATTCACTAGAGCACTGGAAAATACTCTTTGAAAGGACTTGGGAAACGGTCACTGAACCCGGGCAAGCCACCGCAAAACAGCCCTACTACTGCTCCCTAAACGTTTCACTGGAGTTAAGCAGGAGTTTGAAAGGTTATCAACCAGCGATAAGATGCAGTTAATTTCAGGAAAATGACACTAACCAGCAGGACAAGTAAGACACACACCGCCCCCCACCCTTCAAATATCCGAATGTGGCAATTTCAGTATTTTTTATTCCATATAAAGTTATTTCACATGGGGTCTCCCAGGACAGACAGCAATCATTTATCAACTTAGCTATTGTTTGAATGATTATCAACATTAGTGAGACACCTAACAAGCCTCTGTAAGGTATTTTTGTTTATAGACCTTTGATGTGTAACTGGTGGCATCATAAGATTTACCCAAAGTTTTGTCAATATAAAAATTCAACAAAAAGACACAAGAGAAAAGCTTGAAAATTGATCAGAACAGAAAGCAGAGTTAAAAAAACCAGCAAAAGTGATTGATTTAAGCAGGATAGGAACGCAGAGAGGGATCACCTCTAGAAACTCAGTCAGAAAGGCAGGAGGACTCAAAGGCAACAGCAAAATAGGACAATTGGATGAACACATGAAAATAATTACTTAAAAGAAACAGTTGTTAGCACATCTAAAAACACAACCACAAACAGCAGAGGGTTTTATATTCAACGGTCCTGTGTCAGCTACCTGCCATTTCCTTTTTTTCCCACCTTAAAACAATCTTTGACCAAATGGAATTAGACATAACCTTTAATCAGGCCTTTTAATGTCAAGTTTCAGAAAACCAGCAATTTGACAGTCCACCAGGAAAGTGCGGACGATGCACACCGGCCGTCATACGCTGGCATTTAGCATCTGCCTTTGTCACAGACGAACATCCGTCAGGGCACCCTGCGCTTTCGCTCGACGTGACTAAAGTTCTCACAAGCGCTAGCAACTGCTGCTGGCAAATTCAGACCGGTGCTATTGCACCCGGCAAGGCTTGTTTTCACAGCAAATTCACGTTCTCCTGCTAACTGTATAAATTGTGTATCGATAACAACATTTTTGGTTTTCATTTTCCCTCATTCTCTCCCACCGTTCCAGCCCTCCTTCACAATCCTCAACTTCAGTTTATCTCTCCTTTTGGAATTAACTCCAGGTCAGGCAGCGAGCTGTGCCGGGAAGAACCCGCTCCCACCTCCAGGCACCAATCCCACCTATGCTACCACAGTGCACGTTATTATGGGGCTACTTATGTTCTTTAGAATGAGAGAGGAAGAACTCCTCATTTTGTCTGACATCCGCACACTTTTTTCCCCAATGCAGGCATCTCAAACGGACACGCTCCAAAGCGAGTTCAGAGCCAGTATTTCACCCAAGCAAACAAAACCCGAGTCCCCGCTCCCATACCCGACACCAACCACACAGAAAGAGTATCCTGTCCAGGAAGCAAAAGACACTAATTTGTACTATTCTCACTATGTTTGAAGTAGTTTTTCCTTATTTTCATAAAGCCTTTAAGCGCTCTAAACCTGAAGGTCTGTGAGGAAAGGCTCAGGAGCCATTTCGGGTCCCTCTCCCCGGCTCCCCACGGGCACTGCTACAAACACTCTTCCCACTTCAAGGCAGGCACAAGTCGAGAGCTACCGAACCATGCATGAACACTTAAGAAACACAATCTTAAATGACAAATGGCGTGTTTTCAAAGCAGATTAAATTCTTAAAAAGAAAAATAAGTACTTGAAGTTCTTAATGACTTGTTTTCTCTCAGGCTACTTACAACCCCAGTTAGTCACAGCGGAATAATAAACTGGCCTACCTTAGAAGTGATCCATTTGATAAAGCTCAGAGCTAAGCACCAGACCAACGCAATTCCCATCGGGTCACGCCGAAGCCCTGAGCATAATGCCCGGAGCCGAGGAGCAGGCAGGAGGCAGGGGCTGTGCCCAGCAGCTGCCGTCACCCGACAGCCCAGCGCCGCTCCGCACGCAGCTCCCACGGCCGGCGGACACGGCAACGAGGACAAACTCACCAAAGCCTCCCAAAGCGCTAAAGGAAACGCCAAGCCACCGATACGTGCCGTTATAACAGCTCTTAATACAGGCGAGCGTGCTGGGCTGCGGGATCCCACTCCAGCGCTAACTCAGGACGCTGCCTTGCCTTCAAGTGCTGCGGAGAGCCCCTTTCCAGCAGATTTCACCACAGCTGACAGGCACAAATCCCTTTTAGCTCTGCCACCTGGAGAACTGCTATAGGAACTGAACTTGAAAACATCCCTCAAGGTCGCTTTTATAGTAACGTCCTTTCATTAACTTTATTTGCAGGAAGTTAATGCACTGAATACATGCGATCATTGAAACCGATCCAGCCTCTTCTCTTGTCCACTGAACACCGAGCCATCCCTCACACTCCTTCCCAGCCACACACACGTTTGAACTGGAATGCTGCTTTGATTTATTGCTCCGAGAGTTAACTTGCCTACAACCCCCTCCCACACCCCCCTGGCACTTTCCAGGGCTGGAAAGCAGAGGAACTTCCACAAAGAGCACTGACGATGCAGCCAAGTGGTCCTAGATACTTGGTGCAGCTTCATTTTCATTTTTGTGACTTCAAGCTGACAAATGTTTCATTTCAGAAATACAAAGAAATCTCAAATCAGTTAGAAAAAAAAAAAGCAGCTACAGATGGAAAAAAATGAAACAGTGTGGGATACTGAGGAGTGTGAAAGGATGAAGTTGAATAATTGAAAGGAAAATTATATGAAGATTCTGCTCTTCCTGTAATTATTTTCACATTATACAAACATCATATTGCAAATCCCAACTAGTGCACAAAACACAAAAGTTAGCAGAGATTATCAAATGAGTAACTTGAGCACTGAGACTTCCCTCGTATCCCCAGGGAAACCTATCCTGTCCCCACAAACCACCGTGGCTGTTCACCCAACGCAGGAGACGCAGTACCTGGGATGGGGCTCTTTGGTATTTTAAAATCGGATTCCCAATATCTGTGCTGGCTTTCACGCTATAATCACAATCTCGGCACCAGTTGTGGGCTCCTACAACTCCATTATTCCATTCTAAACACGTATCTTCCGCTCCCTCCTCTCCCCATGGCTCTCACCACTATTTTCAATCCCTGACCAGTCTTCTCTCTTTTCCCAAACATGAAGATGTTTGGGGACTGTGTGGATGGTCTTATTCCAGGCGCAGGGACCACAACTTTCTACCACTGGTAACAGAAACATCATTAGCTTAGAAAACGGTGATACAAATTAAACACTCTTTCTTCTTTTGTCTTCCAATAGTAAGTGATTAATTAATAAGCCTCCTCTTATTGAAGGTTTTTCTTAAAACTATTGTCTCATGCATAAGTTTAACACCAGACGACAGAAACAGAAATACCTGCCCATCCGTGAAGCACCACTACAGCATTAGTTGTTTTAACAACAGCTTGGAAATGGAAAGACTGCTTCAAAAACAGGATTCCAGATTTGGGAACAGAGGAAGCCCAAAAAGTGCACTGGCTTGTATGAGAAACCAACAGAGAGGCTAAAACGCTTCTTTTGGGGAAAGCACTGCTCTGAATAACCGCAATAACAGGTCTAATGTAAAGGCAAAATCAATGATTCTTTACATGAAAGAAATTATTCAAGGTCATTAGCAAGTGTGGCAAATCCTCAGGTACAAAAGTTCAGACAAATAAGATTGTACTAAATTCCCTCTGCGATAACACACTGGTTTTTTATTGCCTAAGTTCTGTGAGTGCAGTGATGCTTCAGCTGTGGACATCACCGCGAGTCTCAGCTTCATCTCGAGCTGAAGGAGCACACCAGAAAGCATAGCTATCATATATATATATATATATTGCAATTTTTTGCCTTTTAGGAGTTATGGATGTTCCTAAGGCTGACTCATTTTCTTTCTTCTTTCTCTTCCCTGCTTTCTAGCAGATTTTTTTTTAGTTTTTCTAAACTTTTTCTCAATTCATGCAGAGATCCCACATTCGATAAGGCAAGATTTGAGTACTTTCCACTCAAACAGAGCATACAAGTCATCACCTGGCTCCCGTCCTCACCATCAGCTCAAACACACAAGTGCGATTGCTGTCTCTTACCTTTTCCAAACAAAGAAACAAACATCCCAAAGACTTCAACATCAACGTAACCATATATGGGATTGTAGATGCATCTAAACAAAGGCTTGGTTTGCTATAATTTTTTGCATTTGCTGAGTAAATGTTCTTGTGTAACTCCTTACAAGACAGGAATTCATTATCTATACGGCAGAACGCACCGGGGGTCTCACAACAGCTGTTACATGGATTCCACTAAGGAACCTGCTAAGACACTGGTTTGCTCTCCTCGTGAAGCTGGCATCCCCTGGGACCAGCTCCTGCGGATTCGAAGCAGCTCCCCATTAATATGCCACTGCCATTTGCAAGGATCCAGTTCTTTCCGTATATGCTCCCAAAGGTCTGCAAGGCTCCACATGGAAACCCTTTACTTCCTATTAGTGTACTCTGTTCTTTGAAGTACCAAGTACAGGATCCCACTTTTACTGGTATATTTCTAAATATCCATCTGTTCCAATCTTTTTTTTTTTTTTCATTTCACCAGCCCTGAAGAATGACTCAGTGTTGCTTTACAAACCCCAGTAACTACATCTACAGAAGCATCTCTAGATGTTCCCCCCCAAAGCCATTTCAACGGCACCTACAGGAAATCCAGCGCTGAAGCAGCACCAGCAGATTTCACAGACATTCTCGGGTCTCCTGTGATGCTCCTGTTTAAACACAGCAGGGCTTCACCGCTCTCCATCACCAGGTTTCACGCAGAGGTTCAAGGCCCGTTGCTGATCGCTCCAGACCGCCCTGATTTCACACACATGCACTTGACCCCGGCCCAGAAATGAGCTCTCCATGGACTTTCCTTCGCCCTTCAAACCCCCTTGCAGAACGGGCACAGAACAGGGGCTCGTGGCACACGCATTTCTAGGCTACGCTTCCGACTGGCACATCCCTCGTCATGGACCAGACTTAACCGTATTTATATGAATAGCACGTGAAGATAGAGGAATAAGCCTATCGTTTACCAATTCATCAGCACACAGTGGAAAAAAGCCACAGCTCGACTCATTTCCATCTTTTTGTCACTTTTCTCCCTCATTATCTATCATGTGTGATCTCTCTCCAGCAGACTTCACTAACAAAGAATAATTAAATGGTAATCTGTGAGAAGTATTCTTGTAGCAAACGTGGGATGCTCCTGCTGCAGCCCAGCCACAGAACACTGCACTCAAGGAGGAAAGAAGAAGAAAATATGCCATTATTTTTACTGAAACTCAGAACAGGCCTTTTAGTATTTCACAACACATACACAGGGACCAACTTTTACAGACCCTACTTCTGTTTGTGCCTTAATTTAAGCTGTAATCTCACCATTTCACCTTCAGGTTCTTACTGAAACAGTGTTAGCCTATGTTGCAACCAGGTACAAGGCTCCAACTATTCCAGTACTTCATACTTGTCAGCTAGTAAGCTATAAGCAAACATGAAAAATTAAAGAAAGGTAGCAAAATTCTCCTTCTTTACTACCTATAAATCACCATTACTACTTAACCTACTGCCACTGAACTCAAAATGCTGGTTGATCTTAAACCAAGGGCTTAGAACTCCAGAACGTGAACTTCCAAAGCCAAGAATGGCTACAGATCCAGAAGGCAGAATCTGGAAAAGCATTTTTAATTTCCTTGCATAGAATGAACATCTCAAAACAGATTACTTGTCTCTAAAATGCTTCTTTTGCAATACAAATAGAAATACTCTGTCATAACATGAACGTGAGTTAATCTTATGCTGATGTGTTTTACCTGACATGGTAAATTCCAGAGTTTCCACAAGAACATACACATTTTAAGGATCTAAACTGGAACGCTTGTCACTGCCAGTTTGTACCATATAACCCTTGTTCTTAGGAAAATGTAGGAAGACTGTCTTGCTGCTTAACTGGAAACCTAAATAAAAAACCTTGACAAGACAATCTCACAGAAAGACAATAAAAAAAACTCCTAAGAGCTTCTATTTGGCTCCCAAGTGAGGGGTCATCTCCCATCCCGAGCTGAGGGCTCACTTCCCTCCAAGGCTAAGAAACATCCGCCTGCCTGGTTCTCACTACCAAGCTTTCCCTACTCCAGCACTGCTAAAAGAGACTCTTAACCCCTTCGTACACACTTCAATTCCCTTGGTAGGAAGTATTTAAAAAGTAGTTTACAAAATTATTCACATCTATTGAGACTCATCAGGCAACACAGCTTCCATTTATTATAAGCATGTATTTATGCAAAGATTTTAGATATCAAATTGAAAAAAATATTAATAGTACCCACAGAAAAAACCAAACACACCACATTTCAGCATTTCCCTGTAGCATATGCTACAGCTCAAAAAATAAGCCAAACATTAAAAAGGCAGTAATAAAATCATCTTTGTTTCTGGTTCCTTGCAAGCCATCAGACGAAAATATTATGCTGTCAAAAAAGATTACATTTAAAGCAGAAAGCTGGAAGTTTCCCATTAATAAATTAAGCAGGAATGGCAACAGAACATCTTAAATAAATCAAGCTTAGCTTTTATTTTCCTATCCTGTGATCATTTCCATTAAAATATCTGAAGGACTACACGGGACAAACACTGAAACTGGTTAACACCGTCTGCTGTCACCTTCACAAATCAATATAGTATTTTATTTACAATACAAGGGCATTACAAATGAAAACAGTCATTAACTTCAGTAGTCATCACAGAGTTTATGAAGATTAAAGGGATTCAAAGAAACATCATGTTGGCTGGGCCCAAGCATTTCACAAAAAAGGAAAACAGAAGCAACAGGTAGTATCCAAGATACAAAACAGTTACAAGAATTGGCCAACAACATTCAACATCTTTGACCTTAAAAACCTAAACACTCCAAGCTTTTTAAAAACAAACAAACAAACAGAACTGCAACATAAGCAGAGTTCATTTCTGCTACAGCATTCTTTGCAGAGAAAATTCATCCCAAGACCGGTCTGCACTAAAGCCTTCTTTGAGAACTCGCTCATGCGCCACAGCCAACGCGCTGGGAGTCTTCCGTGCATTTTCCCAAGTGCTAATGACACCGCTGCCCATTAAGGCTAAGCTGACCAATTTCAACTGAACTGGTTAAGCAGACCAATTTCAGCTGAGCTACTTAACCTTGGGCAGGCTCTAATGCAGCTCTGAACGCCCGCGCCGCACCCCGGCCGCTCCAACGCCTTCCTCCCTTTCCCGGCTGCAACAGATTCTTGCCACCCTCCCACCGTTTATTTTACCAGCCTCCCGATACCACCCTGTCTTACGCACTTCCAAATGCTCCTTCTCTGACCTGGATGCAAATTTTAGTCTGAATGCTTTAAAAACTTGCTAAGTTTAATCAAGGTGTTTTCCTGCAAAACTGGTATTTTCTAGACTTTTACACATTTGTAAAAGAGGTCCTGCCTTCCGTTCATGTTCAGTGCCAGCAACCCATGCATCCCAAGACTTTCCCTCAAAAACCTCATCTACTTATTTCAGCACCTTGCCCATTACAGCTAAAGCTGACCCAGTAACAGAGAGAGCTTTTCGGTAGTGTTGTGGCTTCTGTCTAGAAGTCCGTGTTTGAGGCTGAAACACACCAAAAAGGTTCAGCCTTCAATTAGAGACGTCAGCATAAGGTATTTTTTCTTGGATACAGAGAAAGAGGTTTTTTTGTGGGTTTTTTTTTTTTTAATACATCAATGCTAAGAAAGAGGTAGCTGACAAAGGAATAGAAGAATCACAAGTTCAAGACTAATATAAAAAAAAAATTCCCCAGGCAAAAAATCCCATATGATTGCGATCCCCTGTTAGGAGGAGCATGGAAGGAGGACTGGAAAGAGGCATACAAAGAAAGTGTTCTATTAATAGATTAATACTTTTCTATATACACTTCACAGCTGACACATTGAGATAGAAAAAAAGGTGGAAAGGTAGTGGAAAAAAAGCTTGGAGGCTTCTTCAACTATAACTAATATCCTTCTACAGCCCTCTCAAAAATACAATATCCTTGTACAGACTTCTCATTATTCAACCTGCGTGTGCACTTCATCGCATTTACAACATTCCGAGACCTCCTACAATTAAAACCCACTTCCAAGTCCTTTTTCTCACAGGGATTTCGCAGCAGCACAGCTCTGAATCTCGCATTCCATTTTGGAAGGTAGCAAGATGCCACTTTCATTGTCAAGCTTTAACATTAAATGGAAACTGAACTTAAGAATCTAGCATTAAAAAAAAAAGTTATTTCAATAGGGATTAAAAGATTGACATTTGTAAAATGAAGCTCCATTTCCATTTGACTTCATTTTCCTGCAGGGATGCTGAAAAAAGCCACACAATTGTGATATTGTTTCTTAAAGAAGCAAGAATTGTAGCAGTACCAACAAGAATGTTTATCAGTGAAGCTCCTTGCCACCCACTGGACACCTGTCAGTCTTGGCACTGGCCTTTATGTGCCCATGTAAAGAAGATTTTGCATGGCATAGCCCTCTCTTGACCAAATTAGGCTAACCTCATCTGCATTGACATCAGTGCCTATAATTTTGGAATCTCATCGACAGAAATAGCTTTATCACAGGGCCCAGCATACAAATTAAGCATCTGTATAGGGCATGCTGAACTTGGGGAAGTGATGAAAAGCTGTAGTGGAAAAATCTTCGCATACGCTTTGAAGCTCTATCTAATTAAGGCAACAGTTAGCGACTTTGGGTGAATTTATTATTTGAAGTCTCGGGTTTAATCTGCTCGCAGTATTCTGTTTGCACACAAGCTAGTGCTAAAACTGAGAACCCTGGACGGTAGCTGAGCTTAGTACATTTGAAAGCATTTTTCAGGTATGTAGAAATCACGCCCAGTTTTATTGCTAGATCCCGATTTTTTTCTTCCAATTTGGCACCACTAATCATCCCGTTGTTCTGTGAGAAGCCATTTCAGCTCGCTACAGGAATAACTCCAGTACAGAATTTGTGCTGCCTGTACACGCCAAACTAAGAATACGAAGACACAATTAATTTCATTAACATTCTATGACTTAGGCAGCAAAGGGAGAGTCCAGTGTATTGGACCATCATTCCCTTATGAATGTAGCGATCTAATTTTATAGAGGGATTTCTGGAAAGAAGCTGAACAGCAAAACAATTAGGCTACGTAATGAGCCTCTGAAACCCATTCGGAAAATGAGGGATGAGAAACAGGGGAGTAACTTGCACAACTGGAGCATAATTCCAGGCTCCCGAGGGCTCTGTCAGCGCCGGGAGTTTGCCGATGGAGAGGCGCAGAGCACTGCTCGCCGTTCTGCAGGGGAAAGGAGGAGCTGCTGTCAGTCACTTCTCCAGATACGATGGAAGACAGACACGAGCCACGATATAATTAAAGCCTTTCTCACCTTATGAGACAATTTTAAGACTTATGGAAATAGAGATGAGCACACAGAACTGAAGATCAGAACAAAAGAATAAGAGAACACACTAAAGATTCTTTGCTTTAGAATAGTTACTGAATATGGATGTTCTTGCTGCTGAAGGGAACAGTGGAAGCGGGGAGCTTACCCCCAGAGACGTACGGGAGAAAAATAGAAAGAAACGCAACCCAAGCCTGAAGGTCAAGATCCCTGGTTTGGGGGGAACATGGGGAGCCAACTCGTGACATACAGAGCAGAGCCTTGCTTCCCATGCTATTACCAGTCTACCCCCACCACCATTAACCCAACTTCCCACACAAAATTAGGAACAAGTTGTTCCTCATGCCTCTAACCAAAATTTTCCATGTGTAATCAAAGAACTCGCTCTCATCCTACCGTCCCCTCCCTTGCATCGTATCCCACCAAATGATAGTGCCGGGGACAGGGAAGGAAAGGTTGCATGTACTGGGGCTGACCCACCAGCCTGCTGAGAAGCTCTTGATCTTTCATTCACTTTCCAAACTGAAGAGCAAAAGCTTTTCAAATCCTGAAAATAACAGACCAATTCATTTTCACGACTGAACTTCTCTTCTGCTTTGAGATGTGCGTAATTTCTATTTCTTTCAAGAAAAGTTTTGGACATATCCTTCTAAATGAAGGATACAGACACTTTGGAAAATATCCTGAGCTTAAAGGCATTTGTGGCAATAAACCATTAGCCAAAATAGTCAGCTGCCTATAATCCACAGTTATGTTGCCTTTCATTTCAACACACACCCCAAAAAAATAAAGAAAAAGAGACTATTGGTGCATCTTAACTAGATTCTCTTAACAACATTTTTTTTTTTAATTACACCAAGAATACGATTCCATGCTGGTTTTCCACAGACCTCCCAAGTCAATTTACACACATAGGTTGTTGCTCCCATAATGAACTCATAATCCTTTACTTGAAAAGGAAGGAGAAAGGTCTGACGTGGCAATAGGCTTCACCTATTGCGAAGTGCTCACACTCCAAAGGTAGAATCAATTTTCTCAGTGGCTTCTCTAAAGCACTCACCGAAAGTACCAGAGCACTTCACAAGCGCTCATCTTCAAACCCTCAGCCCAGCACAAAGAGATCAGTGCCCACGTACCAGTCCTTCAAACTGGCACCCAATTTAAGATGCCAGAATTGTATTCTTCCAATTTTTTCATCACATTTGAGCCTCCCTGCAAGCACAGCCCTCCGACCTGGGATTTTTCCTCTGTTGGGAGTGAGTGGAGGGGACTAAGAAGGCAAGAAAGGAAAGCCGGGCTGTGAGATCTCACAAAGTGAGCAGCACACAATCATGACCTAGGAAAAGCTTGATTTACATCTCTGCACTAATAAGCATTTACAAGATGGAAGCATGAGAAGTATCTCTTTCTCCAGAGTGGCATTTAGCTGCCTTCTAAGTACACACAATTCTCCATTCTTCTTCGACAAAGAACACAAGGAATGGTTATAGCGCTTCTCACAACACAAGCAAGGACATTTTGTGCAATAAAGGAGGCAGAGATCTCCTGGAAAATATCAACTACAAACTGCACAAGGCATGGATGTAAGGACACTAACACTGATTGCACAGACAATTCAAACACCCATTTCCTAAACACTGCGCTTCTCTTCAGCACTACACCGGTAAGGGAAGAAAACCATGAGGTCACAGGTTTTTGGTTTCTTTCCATTATAGAATAAACCCAACAATCCAACAACCGAACTATGCAATTCTATTGGGTTGGAACATACTTCACCCACATAACTTCCCAAAGGTGCAAAACACAGATTCATCTCAGAGGCCACTTCTGCTCTTTTAAGATATAAACTACATCCAGACATAACTTACCAGGTTCTAACAATAGTAAACAAATTAAAAGTCTATTTTAAAAATAAACAAATAGAAAGTGTGTCCCAAACAGGAGAGCAATAAATCTTTGTATAGAAATACACAAATACACTCCGCATGTAAACTGTATTTGGAAACAAACGCACCAATATAAACCCAACCTTCTTGACCAGCAAGTACCCATTTCTTTTGCAGGAAGCAGTACAGTGCAAAAAAATTCAAGTAGTTCTGTACACAGGCTCATTTTTATCCTTCTTGAGCCAAGCTACTTACACTTTTCCCTGAAAAACTGAACTTTGTGCGCTGGATTGGTTACTTCTATTATCTATAAACCCAAAAGTCCAATAAAAATGTTTAAAACTCCTGTGTTTAGAAGCTCGCTCTGAAGTTGTTCCCCCAGGCAGGTCAGTTCAATGCATGATGCCTACGAGAGTTGTGAGGGGTACAGGGACCGGGGCGAGGCATGGCCAGGGTGTGAGCCATGAAACAACCTGTCCTTAGTGAGCAGAATAAACCCAATAAACAACAGAACACACCGCTGCTGCACTTCAGATGGGACTAAAAATAGGTGAGAAAGCTCAGCATCAGGACTGCTTATCATCTGTTTGCTCTTAAGACAGAAAAAATGAAGGGCAACGATCTGAACAAATTTTTGAGACAGAAATAATTTTCAAGGAACCATATTTGGGTTTGGGTTTTTTTCCCCCATGCTCTGTTATCTATTCAATTGAAGTTTGTTTACTTAGTTTCTACTTCAATGGGTTTCACTTCCTACCTTTTTCTTGCACTAGCAAAAGCACAACCAACCTACAAATTTCTGAAGAACATCCACGGATGTTCCTCAAGCCCAAAGACAACGACCTATTCAACAGTGCCACTTAGTCACTGTTACCTTTTAGCTGTCCTGCTGCAGTGCAATCTTTTTAATGAGGTCTGCAAAGCGCTCTGGAGACCTCACAGTCACAGAGTTCATTAACCAAGAGGTTAGAAAGCGGGAGGCTGGGAAACCCACCTCAGGCTTGTAACGAGGCATAAGAGCTTCTCCTGAAATAAGAGGAGCCAGCATTTTGCAAAGTCAGAAGAGTAACCCAGCTCTTTGCAGAAGCTGGGAGAAAAGCAGCAACTGAATTAAGGAATCTCTAAGTGTACACAGCCCGTGTACCCCAAGGAAGACAGCAACATCCACAGGCTTTTCTTTAACTGCCCCTCTGCCAACGAAGTGCAGGTAGGAGCTGCGCCTCGCCACCACCAGATTCATCCAGAAGAAAACCTGGGCTCTGCTTCACAGCTTACATGAACAGGGAACCAGAAGAAGAGCCAGGCATATTCTTGCCTCCCTCAACAAGCAGCAAATAGATTATTTCCCCACCCCCCCAGCCTGAGAGTTTCCATTTTGGCACAGATCCGTCACAGCACATCCATGAACTGCACCAGTCTGCACAAAGTTCTTAAAAAGGAACCAATTTCCCTACATTTATCAAATCTGGACTGCCAGATAGCTGGAAATCCTTTAGAGAGCAACTCGGCATCACGCACAGTAAACCAGCACTGAGACCATTCAATACGTCACAGCTTAGAGCAGCCTCAGCGAGGTTAGGAATACGGGAAGAGCCCACATCTATGCACCAAACCTGTGCGTGTCAAAGCCTGCTACACGTGTGCAGAAGGCTCCACAGACTCCCAATCGCCTTCTCCATTTTTTAGTAAGAATACTATGAGGTAACTCATTTCCTTGGTGTGTAACATGCATCATTTTGGTGTCAGTTAAGAGACCTTTTTGGGTTTTCTGTGCTTTTTGAAGTGCAGGTGTTGTCAAACTCCACCACACCAGATCAATATCATACCAGTGGCATCCCTTGACATGAAAATAGTTCTGCATCTGACATCAATCTACATTCCTGAAAAAAACATTTTGGAGGGAGGGAGGTAATCTGACTGTCTAGAATAACATTTTTGTTCCCATGGTCCAAGCTGACAGGCAAGCTACCAGGTTTTTTTTTATTATTTTGATGCTTTTATGCAGCACTAAAAACATTGAAGCATTATCAGATCACGAGATGAAAGAAATGAGTAACTAGAAACAATGCACAATGTCAAGTATTAGACAGACTCGTATCTTAAGCTTCCAAATAGCCAAGAGCTCCAAGTAATACACCTAAAACGGCCTATCAATTCCATAAACATTATCAGTGCAGTGGTAGGCCTATTATACCTGCTGATATAAAAGCCTAATTCACTACATATAAAGACAATTTAATCTTTAACAAAATTGATAAAGCTACCTTCAGTATCCTGATAAAGAACTGCTAAAGCCAACTTCAGGTTCCTGATAAAGTAATCTTCAGGATCTTGATTTAGGTGCCTTTAAATCCATAAAATCCCATCAAGGATGCCAGATTCTGGATCTGTGTGGTGACTTGACATTAGGTTCTTTATTGTGCTGGTAAAGGAACAGTCTGTCTGTTGACGGAACCAAAATCCTAAATCTACACAAAAAGTTTCTCATAACAGGACAGAAACATAGTCAGGTATGAACTGGTGAGGCTCCTTCTGTCCCCCAGCCATCCCCAGAAGAGCAGATCCTCAAACTCTGCCAGAAATCAAGCGACTGCTTTCAGGAATAGCACCAGCCCATGGCAAACTACTATCAGACTAATATACTTGCTTATAATATAATGGCTAAGATAAAAATCTATTTAGAAGGCATAAAACACCTGAAGTAGTAATAATTAACCACCAGTTTTATGATGCAACATCTATCGATGTTTGTAGTTTTAAGACACTAAAATAAGACTTTCACTTCCCTTTTTCCACCAACAGACAAACACTAGCCACAGCTAATTGACCAGAGAATTTGGTCTGAAATCTTATGAGTTATTGAAAACATGCGTTCTTTAAATGAAAGCTAAAAAAAAAAACCCACCAAAAAAAAGAGAGGCTGAATTAAAAGAGAGCATTCTCTGAACTTTAATGCCCTCCACAAATATGAATAAAAGCCTGGGAACAAAAAAACTTGTGTATTCCAACCACTAATTACAAAGCTTCACCTATTGTACTTGAATGAAAGCAATAGGATATAAAAATATTGTGTGACAATATTGCTGTGACGCACAAAGCATATTTTAAATCAAATTATTTGAATCAATACCATCTGCAAATTTTAATGAATGCATCATTCTTTTGTAACAGTTAAGGAAAGAATTTAACCAGCTTATGTGAACCTGGGAACTCTGAGATGGTAGCAAGTGTTCAAGTTGCAGCTGGAGTTGTTTGCACGTGTCCGTACAGACACACCTTCCGGAGCGCCGCTCTGTCAGCCTTCACCCCACAGCCGTGCCGATATGCCAGGTATTACCTGTAAAAATCAGTTACTTTGCTTTTCCGAGCAAAAAACAACACAGACCCACCAAAAACCAGCCTAGAAGTTCACTTCTGAAGAAAACGACACTTATTTTTCATTTAATCTGCACACCCAGAACCCAGTTTGCAGGAGGCGACTCAACACTGAAACCATTCTGTAGGTCTCATCTTCTGGAAGGGAACTTCGCCACCAGCTTCTTCAGCGTTCGTTCTTCCTGCTCCGTCTCTTACAACTGCGCTTTCGTATTTTCTTTACAGCCTTGCCAATACTTGAGGTATCACAAATTCTTAAGTAACTGACATCATTTCCAAAGACAAATCACCTACAAGGCCGGACAAAGCTGATTAAGAAGATCCAGCGCAGCCATACCAGCTTCATTTGAATGTGTGGGAAGAACCGACGCTGGTGCCAACACGTTTACGTAATGTGGTCCCTGCAGATGTTCAAACGCTTTGAGTTGTCAGCTGGCTTTGGAGATACACATCACAAAGCAGGCTGGCAATTTAAAGAACAACCCTCCAGGTGGTGGTGTGTGGATTTTAACGTGGCAAGACATCTTGAGAAACACGCTGGGATATCTACCTTATAGAACAGAAAGTTTTAAAAACCTCAATGACACATTCCACCCTGGGCTAATTAGAATGAATTTGTGCCCCGTGGCCTCACGAGCTGCTCTCAGAATACTTAGAACTCCCTAATCAGCTTCAAGAAGTCATCCTTTTGACTGCAGGACAATTTACAGTAGAAAATTCTTCATTCCAAAGCTTGACCTGTCACACATAACATTTTTAAATGCCTGTTTTTAAAGGACAAATCCAAAGCATCCACACTCCTTAAATACCACTATACAGGCACTCGGATAGGATGTTAATTCCTTTGCCTGCATATGCGGGGGTTTTTTGCCACATCAGTTTGTTTAGGGGATGAAACTTGACTTTGAATTATTTCAGATCATGATGTTTTTAATTAACCCACAGCAGCAGGTTCCTCATTAGTCTGCTGGGTATCATCACTCCAGTGCTTTTACCAAACCCTTTCCAATCACTAAATTGTGGACAAAAATTGTGTAGAGAAAAATGATACAGAGGCACTGAAGAAGAGACTGAGAAGCAAGCTCAACGTTGGAAACCGTAACTCAGCAACTATTGCCTCACTGGAGGCTTCTCTGAATTGTGTAGGCACTGTCATACTCTCTGCAGCACGATCTTCTTTTCATCCCCTGCAGAGAATCAGTGGCACAGCCCACAGCCAGCAAAGAATATCGCTTCAGGAGAAGCAGGGATGAAAGTACACGCTACTACATGACAGCACACGCAAGCCTGGGTGTCCATGGAAGCCTGGAAACCCACAGCTTTCTCCTCCTGACCAGAGTTGCTTCCTCCTGTTTCCCAAAGCAATGAAATCAGTGGAACTCTGCTTAAAACTTTATTACCTATTACTGTAATAAGCCATATTTTTGCAATGGATCCATTCCCTTTATTTACCAAACTCATTTTCATTGGCACTTTTGGAGTAAAGTGAAGAACTGGGCCCCATAAAGACACCTAAAACTTTCACAGAGGCTGTATCTGGGCCTGGGCCACCGTGTAGGGACGCGAAGAAAGCAATGCCACAAACCAGGCTGCAGAGGTGAGAAAATACAACAGATGAAACAGATGGGCATCAATGCGTGCATCCAACACAATCGTATTGCTTTCAAAACACTCTCAAAATGCAGAGGCAATTTTCTGCCATCAAACGCTTCACACAAATTATCTGATCCTTACCTTCTCCCAAGGGGGACCCACCCCAGAAGGCACTGGTGGCACTACACTGCTTTTCGTCAGCCCTTGTTCTTTGCTCTCACAAATACGACAAAGGAAACTTCAGGTAAGACTTTTCACGGCATCTTCTACAGCAAACACGGAGACCTACTAAGAATGGAAGCCTATGCACATCACTTTTTCCATCCTCAAGTTCGACTTCACCTGCAACCGATGCATTCTCTTCTCACCACTGCCAGCACGCACAGAACGGGAGCCAAGACATTTACTGCCGCAGCTTCTCTTCTATCATGATCCAGCAAATGTACCAGCAGTGCAGTCTATCTTATCTCCTGCATGTTGAAGGTCCCTGGGAACGTTCTTGTGGCGCTGAACTGGGCAGAGCAGCATATAGCATCCCAGTTCCCGCAAGGCACTTCTCGTAAGACAGGGGTTGGGTTCCATGTAGGCCTCTAACAAACCCACCCACAAATGCCTCCACAGAACTGGACGCACTTCAGGCTGGGATTCAAAATAATTCTGCCAATCAACATCACCAGCATACTGCGTGCTCTCCTAAATTGAGCAGAAACGGATGGTGGAACAACTGCGCGCACATGGACTCAGTCAATCCAAATTTGTTTGACTTGGCAACTCAGCGACGTGGAGAACAGCTATTACAGCACGACTGTCTTAGGCCTAAGACAGGGCGAGCTCTACAAAGCTTGAGGGAGATACCTAACAACTAGGAATCTGGACAAAGGAAGACAAAAAAAGACAAGACTAGAAAGAACGATCCCAGCAGTTACCTGACATCATCCTGAAGCACTTAGGGCAGCGTAAAACCAGCGTGTCTTTATCCATTGTTCATTCTGACCAAGTGCTTCCCAAACCTCTCTACATACTAGCCATCTAATATGCACTAGATTCTCGCTTAGAAACACCAAGTGAAAGCAATACATCATCCAGAAATTGATCTATTTAGGATATGACTTTGCCCTGTGACTTGCTGGACACAAAACAAGAGGGTAGCAAATGGTACAATGGATACTGGAGTTTTTTCCTTCTCTTTTCTGAATCTGTGCAGCACTCACCATATCCTGATTCAGTTACCACATTTTCATAAGTATCTATGTATTTCTTTTCATATATATACACACACATATATACACACACTAGCAAGCCTTTCAAGTATTCCAAGCAATTGACCAAAGACAGGATTGATCCTCATGTCCTGATACAATTTATAAACTGTAGAACAATCACAACTTCTGTAAAAAAAAACAGAAATGAAAGATGCTTTCAGTTTCACACTAAAATAACCTTTCATTTCTAGTTAGTTCAAAATGTACTAATGTTACACATGAGAAAAGAAACCAAGATTTTGTATTTTGAAGAAGTCTATTAAACCAAATTCTCAAACTGGATGTTCTACCGTTGAAAAAAAGAGGAAGAAATATAGATTCTTTTGACTTAATGTACTCTATCAAGCATTTATTCAAAGGTTAACAACAGCCTTTAAAAAAAATGTTCTTTTTACCATATCAGATTATCCAACATCTGAAAAACACACAAGTGTGAACTCATCCACTAAAGACAAAATTACGGATTTTGAAGTTATGTGAATACTAACGTATAAAAGACACGGGCTGCATGTTTTTTCAAGAACCCTAAAGCACAGAATACAGTGCCTGAGTTCATTTGCATAACAGCAGGGAATTATTCAACCCACTCCAGTTTGGGGAGAAAGTGAAAATTCCACGCAGTTGTCAGCTGTCCTGGACATTCCTCCAACCGCAAGGGAAACAAGCGGAGTCAGCGTTGCCGCACACTGTGCTGCCTCTGGCTGCACAGCCCTGCTCCTTCCCCTGCACCAACGCTCCTCGGATCCTGCAAGAAAGCCAGGGAGAGCCAAATCAGCAGAAACTTACTGCTACAGAAAGGAGAGGGCTTTCTGCGGGGTCAGGGGAGTGCAGGAGTCAGCACAAGAGGAGCGAAGAGACGCAGCTAAACGCGACGGCTGCGCCAGCAACCCTGCTTACATGAAACATCAAATGTGCCCTGCAACTCTGACTGCAGACATTAAATAAAACTCTCGGCTGAAAAAAAAAGAATTTGTTTAAAATAACATTAGTAATAAAAACGATGGCGCCAGTCAACGATCATCATCAACCACCGTGTTTCTCCAAGCGCTAACGCAGCACCACAGAGCGTCAAACAGGGCAGAATTAAAGAAACTGCCCTCCTATTTTTCATGACGCATTAAATACAAAACCCATTGTACTTTAACAATCTTAAATGCGAGGAGTGCCAGGAACAAAAACTTTCTGTAACATGTGTTATTACATTAAGAAATAAGCTTAAGGTGTATCCTTTTGCTTACCAATCTCGGCCTTCTCCCACCCTAACCAGACCCTCTGCTCCCTTCAGCATAAGGGAAAAATGGAAACAATCTGGTTTTTCAGTGTATAGCCTCTTTCCTATGCTCTCATACACATAGAACAATATTAAGGATATAGAAAAAGTCTAAAACTTCATTAGTCATAATAGTCTTTCCAACGTAGTCAGCCAATCATGAATAATAACTTCTCATCTAATCCTCTCAAATCATCTTTCCCAAAAAGCTTGTGAAAATGGATTAGCCTCATAGTGCACAGAAGAGATTTTCCCACTTAGTCTATTGTATCAAAAGGTGGTAGGGGAGGAGTTTTACCCAAGGGCCTTTTACTAAGCCTCAGACTTTTATTAAGATACTCCATCGATCCTCAACTTAAGATAGAGGGCAGGGGCAAAATAATGCTCTATCATCACATGGAAAACACCACCACCAAGGTAACCACAGCTTCAACTGTCCAACACTCCTAGAAATGACAGGCAAAACTCCATAAACTAACTCTCTAGATCTCTCATAGTAAGAACATTGAAGAAAACATTTTTTTATTTAGCAATTTCACACCATGTTTGCAGCTGCAAAAGAAACTGAATGGATTTTTCTTTGCCCAGTACCAGAAAGGGCTCAATTATTGCAGCTGCTGAATCTAAAGTCTAAAATTCCACAGATAATAATCAAGGAAACTGAAGTAGCCCAGACTTTTCAAAAACTGCTTACAGGCCCTCATGCCGAAAGAGCAGCACAGACAGGGCACTGCTGATGAGACCTCCAGCACCCCCACGCAGACACTTCAGCACGTTTCTGTTGCACAGGAACATTATTGAAAAGTTTGAAAAAATGGAAGTGCAACTTCACACCTGACTAAACTCAAAATCTCCTCAGTATGTTGTCAGCTGCAACATCAACACATGGAGTGCATTAGCTACAAATAAAAAGCAAGAAATAACACAGGCCGGTGTCACTCCTGCTGTGACAACTATGGTCCCTCCACTACCAGACTATGCTATTAAAAAGCTGAGTATTTTTTTGTAAGAGCATTAACTTTTTCTGACCTAGATGCATAACTGAGTCCCTCAGGAAATCACTCGCTCGTCAGTATCCCAACACACCGTGTACCTCAATTTCTAAGCTAAGAGCCAGCGCATCAGACAGAGACCAGGTACAGTGATGCTAAACCTTTCCTGTTTCAAGGCTGATCCGCCTACTGAAATCCCAAGGAATAAGTTCCTGCATCTTTTCCTTTCTTTTTTTTCCCCACCTTAGGATAGAATTGACCCCTTGCCCTAAAGTAGGCAACAAGCTGTATTTCGCATGTATTAAATATACGGTTTTATTAGTCAGAGTAGCCTCCAGCTATGTCTGCTATAGGGAAAGACTATATGTATATTAAAAAAAAAAAAATCAATCACTGGTGGAAGAAACAGCCTCTTTCTCTCCACATCTCTCATCTGGCAGCAAGGAGTGGGAGAAAGAGCAAAATCTGCTAATACAGAGCTCTCTTCCATTATTCTCCTTGCAGCACAGTCTTTCTGACACTCATGCTGCAAATTCTGGCTCCTTCACGCTTTCAGCTAGGAGCTGAGAAAAGAATTTGCCCTCTACCTTGCGATAAAAAGCAGACTCCAGGAATCTCTTTCATTATAATTATTGTGGGAGTGTGGTCAGGAAGATAATAAACCAGATTGCTGTATCTCAGGTGTACAAAGCAGGGGGAAGTGGGAGGGAAAGAGGAGTCAGACTGCTGTAACAGAAATAACAAATTCCCAGGGTAGGGAAGGGAGGAGGGCAGGGGAGGTGAGATAACAGCCACAAATTTATTTTCAACCAGAAAGAAAACAAAATATTTGGCTACAAATCCCTTACAATACACTTAGGACGCAAACATACAAATCAACAATTCCCCGACTAACCCTTAAATCCAGTTTTCCAGAACTGCATTTTTATAATAAAGCCCTTTGTCTTCGGCAAGCTGTCTGGCTGGATTGCGCAGGGTGCTTATTTACACCGCAGTTAAAGGCTAATGACATAATCAGAACAAACTGAGGAAAACTTCACATCCAATGAAACCCAAACTCTTCCAAGTTTTCCAATGAAGATTTCTGCAGGTAACGCTGAAGTGGAATTTGAGAGGTCTACACTCAGCTCCTGGCCCCAGACACATGCTTCCTGCAAGACCTTTCATGCATGTGCATGAACACCCCGAGCGTTTGTGTTTGCTTATACAAAATTTTCTTGAGTAGAATCAAACATTTCATTTAGCTGTGAGTGCCCACAAAGGACTATATTGTGTAAATGCACTATTTAATGTCAATCCCAGAAATCACACTAAACTCTTCAAGGTTTTAATATGCCCATTCTCAGTCCTCCATTTGCAAGGAAAGGATATTCTAAGAACACTCCACATTCCTTTAATCGTATCAGGAGACATGTTAAATTGTATCTTAGACACCCAACTGTACAAATTCACATATGGAAAGTAATGATGTGTGCTCAAAGATTTACACAGTAAAGGACAACCAAGTTACTCTGGTTTCATACTGCTGGGGGGGAAAAAAAAAAGAAAGAAATTTGAGCTGCCAAATGACTCACTATTTCCATGCAGATTCAGTGAATTTTTAAGAAATCCAAAAGGTGTTTCATACACGTGAGCTGTAATCTGGCAGGGCCGGGGAATACAGTCATGGATCTGAGAACCTAAGTGCTAGAAAATGACTGAGTATATTTCAGAAATGTACAATTTTAGCAGAAAATCAAGGAAAACTTGCAGATACTGAGTGATGAGGGAAACAGAGGAAAATAATAAGCCAGTGGTCATTAACATTGTTCTAATAAATCACCACTCTACTACGAGTAGGACTTTTCTCCCCTCACAGGCTTTGCAGAAAATAACCCAAGTAGTAAGGATTCAACTGCAGATGCCCTCGACATTCTTTTCTGTATGCCAAAACAGTAGAACAACAGAAATGTCAGAAAATTACATTATTTTTATGATACTTTATTCACTCCTAATAGAGCATATTACCATATTGACTCAGAATTAACCCAATTTGGATACTGTTGCTTTTCTCAAGCAACCTAGAAAACAGACTTACTTGGGAAATAGAGGTTTTGGGTGGGTTTTTTTTTTTTTTAGAGAAAAGCTGCTGAAACAGACATCCCATACAGAACACTTCTAGTTCTACCGACCCATATTCGCATTATATTGTTACATTATTAGTTCCTACAGAATACTGTATATTCATACATAAAAGCCGACTCCTTGTAAAATTGTTCTGTGGTTCCAGTTCAGTATTTTACAACGTAAGGGGGACATGGCTACAGTCTCTCTTTTCAAACCCATTTTCTTTTCAAGATAGCATCAGAAAATTGAGGTTCACACAAAGCACAACACATTATTACACAGTCTGGACAAAGAAGAATTTAAGTCAATCGAATATATGGAGACTTGAAACTACTATTCCGCTTAGATCTTACCTAGGCAATTCCAGGCCATGAAGAAGGCTGCTCTGACTTTCTGCAGACTGGAAGTACCAATGTTGCTTTACACTACAACATGTGAAAAAGTTAAATTGGTCATAAAACTCAGCGAGCATTGTAAAAATGAACTGCCACATCAAATTACTGTAGTGCATGAAATGCCCAATCAGAACTTGTCCGTGCTGCACGCAGTCAGTCAGTCTCTGCCTCTCATATGAATAGATGCAATCTCAGCAACCAGACACAATAAATACAAGATGAAGGGAATGGCAAGCATAGCAACAACACACAGAATTAATTCCAGAGGCTAGGAATCACAGCACGAAAATTATTTCATTATTTTAACTTGTTAATTATTCATACAGCGGAGATACAGGAAACGGCAGGAGAAAGCTAATAAAAGAGCAAGCACCTGAGAAACACTGATGGAGAGGATTTGGAAGGTATAGAAGAAAAGTAAGGAAAAACAGTGGATAAGGAAAAAGAAGGGGGGGGTTAAGGTAAGGTTCCACATGCAACAGCGGGGCCGACCTAAGGCTTTCCTTCTGTCTCCCCACTGCTCGCTCCTCCTGGTCTAGCACCGTGCCCTGCTGCTTCCTCCTTACTAACAGGCACAACCACTTGGGAAACTGCACCGTGAGTCAGCCAGGGCTGAAAAATAGCCTGATCAAAAGGAAAACAGTTGACACAACTAAGAGGAAAATGCAGAAGCAGAAATGAGCAGCTGCAAGGGAAAAATAGGTCATGCAAACGCTTCTCCCAACAAAAAAAGTGCAACCGTGGGATTAAAGACCAACGTCTATGTTGAGACAATAAAAATACCTCTCCAACTATGTCTTGTAACATTACATGAGGAGTGAAACGTGTTTGGGTCACACCAGGTGACAACCACTGACAAGGAGTCACACAGCAAAGTGGCCAAAGCACTCGGTTGCTGTTGGGGAATCCGTTTTTCAGAGGCAGCGTGTGCCGCTGAAGAACCCACCAGCGCAGGGTACTTCCAGCTGCTCTTGGGGACTGTTTTCCGCACTGCATCCTCTTTACTCCAAATCCAGGATTCCATGTGCACGATCTGTAGTCTGCTGCTCAGGTGCTTATCATACGGCAAGTCACGGAGCAATGTTATATCGCTTAAATGCATGATAGAGAGATGCAATAAAGAGGGATCATAAACCAGGTTATCAAATAGCAGGCAGCAGGACATGGTGCTACCTGGTACTCGGCAATACCTGGGACTTCAGGCAGAGACTTAGCGCCTACATTTCTGGAGTCTTCTATTATTTGTTCCATTCCCCCTTCAAGCAACTTCATCCTTAGGAGATATCTTTCTTTACCATCATCAATTTCAAACACATAAGGACAGAAAGGCCAAAACTAGATCTTTACTTCTATTCGGACACTCCTAGTAGATACCACCAATGCGTTTTTGGAGGCACTGAAGAGAGCACGGAGCCAGTTACAAGGTAGAGGAATAGAAACGAGTCAAAAATAGCAGATCAGGCCAAAGTTTTCTTATTCATTTGTGGTATGTTAATGTCAATTTGACTTGGGAGGGAATGCAACACAGGACAATCTAAAAGTGCTTAAAGCTACCTTTGTAAAGTGTTTTTCATTATAAACCTTTATTCACTTAAAAAATTCAGACTAAAAGGTTACACACTAAATACAGTTTTAGAGTCTTTTTTATTACTATTAACAACATAAGCTAAAAAAACAGAGGAGGGAAAGACTCCAAAATTCCCCTCTACAAGCTCAGCTTTAATTTTAAAATGATCATCTTGTAACATTTGGAATCAACACCCTAAACCCGTGATCCAAGGTGCTACTTAACAGCCACTCCATCTCACAGTGAACCTAAATTCAATCTCCCCAGTGGGAAATGTTGTTTCAACAGTTCCCCATTGGAGTGCCCTCAAAACCAGCTTTTAACACTAGCATTTAAAATTATTTCATGCTCAAAGACAATTATTAACTCAAACTATTGTATAAAGCTGTACAACAGCAGCTTTTCACTTGACTGGACTCGAACAACAAGTATCACAAATCACCTCCAGGTAACAAATGTCACTGTCACTATTATTGTTAATACTTTGAGAAAAAAAGACTACAGGGAAACAATTCATACATAAAAGAAAACTGCAGAGAGAAAAGGAATAAGCTTTTCCCTACATTTATTAGGGGTAGTAACAGGTGTAAAGCACCACAAGGAAGATCTAAATTAAGTTTTAGGAAGGAACTGTCATGACAAGAACAGTTAAGTGCTATTAAGGACAGTGAAGTCGTCTACTGAGATTGTGTAATTTCTATTATTTGAAGCTTTTATGGGTTTCAAAAGCCTAGTGGTACCAGCCTTTCCTCTAAATCAGCTCTGACAAACTTCACTAAGCCCATTTTGCTCAAAGAGATGGCAGGCAGCTATCCACTTTCCTGCTTGTGGTAGCGTTCTGCTGTTTCGGTGAACTGCATCAGCAACACCCGACAAGCATCAGAGATGGCAAGAAGGAAGCAGTAATACATGCCCAATGTCAGGACTCTCCTCCAGCAACAGTTATGTCAGCTCACCACGTCTCCTAAGACTGTATCTTAAAAGACAGATTAGGCCAACAGATTAGGTGGGCATCTCCTAATAATACTGTTAAGTACAATTTAACCTTCCTGGGGCTGAGAGGAGTAGACCAGAATTCTTGAGGTCATTTCCAGCACCGCTTTATTTAACCTTTAAAAAAAGCAACACATGCCTCACTTTGAACCCATTTAGTGAAACTTTAAAAAAATTAGACTGAAATTTCGTTTAATATATTAAAAGAGATAAATATTTGCCTGCTTAGCATTGTCACAATTAAATGCTACATCTCATGCATTTGTCTCACCTGTGTTTCTCATGTAAAATACCTTCATCATCACAGACTGGTTTGGGTTGGAAGGGACCATTAAAGCTCATCCAGTCCAACTCCTCTGCAGGGAGCAGGGACATCTGCAGCCAGAGCAGGTTGCTCAGAGCCCCGGCCAACTTGGCCTTGACCACTTCCAGAGATGGGGCACCCACAACTTCTCTGAGCAACCTGTTCCAGGGTCTCACCACCCTCATGCTGAAAGGATAAGCCTAAAATGTCTTATACCTCACTCATCTCACTTTTAATCTATAAGCAGGAATTCTTTTTTTTTTTTTTTTTTTTAAGAAAATCTACCAGATGTGTATGAACTGTAAAATGTTGGCTGTAGATACCAGCTTCTTGAGTTTAAGGCACCCTTCCAGTTTTACTCCTATTGCTCAAAGCCAGCCCGAGCAGAAGACCGAAAATGACAGTCTGGTACAGGTTCAGACCTCTCTGAGCAGCAATGGAACTGGAACACCAGGAGGCTTCCGGGAGACTCACAAGGTGAAGTTAAGTTCAGTTACATAGAATCATTAATCTCACTGGTGATTCTTCTTAGTCCATCATTTACACCACCTGTGACTGCAGGTCTGGTAAACATTCACATCTTATTGTCTGCAGGAGACTTCAGGGAAAGGGAAAAAAAAAGGTAAAGCCAGAAAAGCACGGATTTACTCTAATCAGCTGGCCAATATTAACAAAGAATTCCTCACTTAACCTAATTCCCTTTTATTAATACATAAACTTACTTCTGTGGCTTACTCAAATGAAATGCTACTTGGTCAAGCATACACAGATTTTTCACTTTTTTACAAGTTATTCAACAACCTCTCCCTGTGACTCACTCACTATGTTAATACCTGAAGCATATTCGTCAGAAAACAAAGAATCTATTGAGAAGCTTGGAAATTGGGGAAAAAAACCAACAACAACAAACCACTTAAATGTCAATACCATATTTTATTTGATAAGCTTGTATGCACTTCATGCGTCACCTGCTCTGGACACCATGCAGAAAGGGAATAAATACAATCTATCACCTTGACCATTTCGTGTAGTCCTTTTCCAGAAGGCCATGAATGCTTCAAGAGAGACTCCTCTCCCTACTTATTTGCACAGGACAACACATGCTACCTTAGGTTGGACTTCCCAGAAGCCTTACACCTATGGAAAATTGACCGTGACCAAGAAGAACTCAGATCAAGGAGGACAAATGGAAAGCATCCTAACCCAGTTGCTACGTGGAAAATTAATTTGTCATAAAACCAAAGTTTTTAAATTATTTTAGTCATACTTGAGGAAGGGAGGGTTGGCAACATATGTTCATCTTCATTTCCTTACTAATAATTATTTCCATACACATTCCAATTCCTGGTCATTAACACAGTATTTTGTTGATTCTTCCTTCCCAAACATACACGTCTAATGCGCGCACACACACAGAGCCTCACTGCTACCAAACCAGGGGCAAAGCCAAAAGAGACTGCTAGCTCTGTATTTTATATGTACGTACGTATTAAGCGGCGCAAGTCATGAAAAGGCAGAATAATTTAATGAAATACCCCAAAAATGTAAACAACAAAAAATGACCATAACACATGTAAAGAGCAAAGACAACATCCATAAGGACGGAATACTTCAGAGCGCTCAGACATTGCAGTCTAAATGTTACAGGAAATCCCTAGAAGCCAAAACCATCCAAGTTCCCACCAAAGCACATGCTTTCCACCATAATTCCAAATTTTCTCCTGAGGCTTCCACCAGAATATGATTTTATCCCTGTTTGCTGGGAAACCATACTAACGCATATTCAGAAATTTAGGGCAGCGCTCACAAGAAAAACCTCCCTTTTGTCCTGAGAGTTAGAATGACCCTTTTTGTAGTACTTCCAGGACGATCAGATGAAACAAAATACAGTATAGTTCATCTTGTGACTGATGCAGTGTGGGCAGGGAACAATACCGTGCAAATGAAAAAGCCAAGGATCTTTGTCTCTTTCTAGACGGATTGCCAAGTCTTAATAGTTGGAGGGAGAAATTGCTCAGCATCCCAAATCAAGCACTGCAGCGCATGTTCGTTATTTCAGTAAGTCACTGCAGCTTTTGGCAACCCCATAGGAAACTTAGACCCTTCAAAGAAAGCCCAAGCTAGAAAGCTAGAAAACGGCCCTAGTTTAAAAATCACGGGAGAAACAAATTATTCACTGCCTCTGGAAATGAACCCCAAGGAGTTCACCGCTCGCATTACAACCGATGCTAAGTGATCACCTCGACAATAACCAGCCATAAACCCATCAAACCTTGTATTTTCTCGTCGCTGCCACCGGTACTCGGCAGCAGGCGGGGCAGGCGCGACCCGCGGCTCGCCCCGGGAGGCAGCCAAGGCC
>JAVSBS010019114.1:13514-38028 GCA_033124195.1 Coracias cyanogaster
TTAGGTTGGATATTAGGAAAAATGTCTTTTCCAAAAGGGTTGTCAAGGCCTGGCCCAGGCTGCCCAGGGCAGTGGTGTAGTCCCTGTCCCTGGAGGGTTTTTAAAGCTGTGGAGATGTGGTGCTGAGAGACATGGTCTAGTGGTGACCTGGCAGTGCGGGGTTAACAGTTGGACTCAGTGATTTTAAAGGTCTCTTCCAACCAAAACAATTCTTTGATTCTATGAGTCTATGAAATTGCAATCCTGAAGACTGAGCAGCTCAGAGGGTTTAGTCCTGTGCATGTATGAGACCACACCACCCTCTGGTGTCAGCACTGACTTCAGCTTTGTGCTGGCCCTGCTCCAGCCGTGTCTCTTTGCTCCTAGATCTGCCTGGCTACCAGTGCATCTTTGCAACACCCCAAATCCTGCTCACTCGAAGCAGACCCCATCCTGCTCCCAGCATAGGGACATCCACCCAAGGTGTGGGGCAGAACATGGCCAAGCCAGAACGAAGCAAAGCAAGAGCAAAGCAGACCCACTTTATTAAGTGCCGTCATCAGCACTTGCAGTCCCACCAAGCACTGGTCCTGCGGCCCCCCAAGCTTCCTGAGTGTGAGATGTGTTTCTGTGCCCACATACAAGCCCTCATCCTTGCCTGGGCTTCATGTCCAAGCAAGGTAGAAGGGTGCAGGGATGGACAACAGCTTCACCCTCTCTGTGCAGGTAGGTAATGGCTTTGTTGCTGTTGGCAAATGGAGAAGCATCCCAGTGCAGCTCAGCTCCTAACTGCTCCAGGTAGGGCAGAAAGAGATGGTGCCAGGGGACAGTGTGGGGACACATATGCCCAGAACCCATGGTGGGGATGAGACCCAGCATGGCAAGCCCACGTGTTGCACCATGAGACCTGGCTGCAGTGAATTCATGCTTGGATCCTGCATCACTAGCACTTTGCAGCCTGCATTGCTGGCACCTCAGACATGACAGCATGGCCACCACAGACCCTGCAGTGCTGCCATGTCAGACCTTGCATCACTGGCATCATGTGTCCTGAGTTGCTGGCACTGTGGGCCCTGCATTACCAGCATCATAGACCCCACATCACTGCCACTGCAGACCCTGCCCTACTGGCACTGAGAACTCTGCATTGCTGGTGCTGAGGATCAGATTGTGTTCAGTTTTAGGCCTCTCACCACAAGAAGGACATTGAGGGGCTGGAACGTGTCCAGAGAAGGGCAATGAATCTGAGGAAGGGTCTAGAACACAAGTCTTATGAGGAGCAGCTGAGGGACCTGAGGTTGTTCACCCTGCAGGAAAAGGAAGCGCAGGGGAGAACTTCTCGCTCTTGACAGGTCTCTGAAAGAAGGCTGGAGCCAGGTGGGGTTGGTTTCTTCTCCCAAGGAGCAAATGATAGGACAAGAGAGAACAGCCTCAAGTTGTGCCAGGGGAGATTTAGGTTGGATATTAGGAAAAATGTCTTTTCCAAAAGGGTTGTCAAGGCCTGGCCCAGGCTGCCCAGGGCAGTGGTGGAGTCTCTCTCCCTGAAGGGTTTTTAAAGCCGTGGAGATGTGGTGCTGAGAGACATGGTTTATTGATGACCTGGCAGTGCTGGGTTAATGGTTGGATTCAATGATCTCAAAGGTCTCTCCAATCAAAACAATTCCATGACTCTATGACCCTGCACGGCTGGCTCTGCGGGCTCTGGCACAGCAGCCCTGCACAGTGGCAGCTCAGCAGAGGACATGCCACTGCCACCTGCCTGTCCAGGCTGCCTGGGCCTGTGCTCCCCAAGGTTCAGACAGGAGCTTGCAGGACACAGCTGCTCCACAGTCACCGGTCACCCCAGAGTTCCAGCCATCTCTCAGTGCTCACTGAAACAGAGACAAAAGAAGGCAGGCCTGTTCGTGGGTGTGCCAGGACACTCTGAAACCTGGGGACAGCTTTGAAGCCACGTGGGGGAGCCAGTTATTAAACCCCAACCTCCTCTAACATGCTGCTGGTGAAGGCATCATTCCTCTTGAGCCCTTCCTCTGCAGCTCGGACCTCCACTAAATCTCTTCCCAACCTGGCCTTGTCTTCCATAATGAAAATAGCGGCAGCCAGAAGAGCCCAAGTAAACAAATGAGCTGCTGTGAGAGGAAAATGCATCTTTATAAGGTTAATTGGCCCCATCTAGGAGACAGACATTTTCTTGTGGTTGGATTGTTCAAAAAGCTCAGGCAAACAGCACTAACATGTCTCCTGGGTTTGATTTATAACCCTGATTGCATTACTAGCTCATCTACATGTAAAATGATTATCAATATATTGTCTGTACTCTGCAGAGGACTAAATTACCAGGCTCTGATATTCATCAGCTACCCTTTGAAGGTTAATACAGCCTGAAATTCAGAGGTCTCTCTCCCAGTGATAGCAGGAAGGAAACAGCTTGGGCTTGATCCTTGTGTTCATCACAACGTGGCCTGTTCTAACAACCGGATACCCCAATAGCTGGGAGTGGGCAGCTGGAGGGGAGGGAGGCAGCTTGAGCCAAAGGGCTGCGTGTGCTGGAACCCAGAGTATTAGTATTGAGCAGTAACATTTACAAACAAAGGAGCTGATAACTCCCAGCAAGACTGAACAGTTGTTGTCACGGTGCTGATTAAAATTTCCTCTGCAGCCAGTGCAGAGGAGGAGTGTCATCGGTGGGGAGATATGTTCGATCCAGTGTTTAACCCTGTTGCTGCTACGTGCTGATTCATTCAGCACAAGTAAAGGGCTGCTCAGCCTGGCCCTGTCCTGAAAATTGACACAGAAAACTCCAGGAGGGAGATCCTCCCTGGGTCACATCCTCCCATCCCATCTCCTCTGGATCACTGCAGCCTTGCTGTTCCCAGGATGCTGCCCTGCGGATCCACATGGCTTGAGTCCACATGGTACCATCACATGTGGGAGAAAGCGGATGCCAGTGGCACAGCCCAAGGGTGGTTGTGGTGTCGCGTGGTGCCGCATGGTGCCTTCCCTTCTGTCCCTGCAAGGCACGTTTGAGGCTGTAGCACCAGCCAAGCCAGCCTCCAGCTCTCTGCTAGCTGTCCTGCTGCTCACTTGCGTTGTCATCTCCCATGAAGGGCCAGCACAGGTACCTGCTGGGGACATGAGTGCCACAGGCTTATTTGAAGGTAGCTAATCTTGAGGACATCCCTTTGCCTACACTGGCTGGGCCATAATATGATCCTTGCTGTCAGATTTCCACCTTGCTCCCTCTCATACCTGCTCTGCAGGTCTCAAGCATATGTTGGTGTCACTTGGGATTCCTTCCAGATCCTTTGCTCTTTTATTCTGCCCCTCAATTCCCTGCCCTTGCAGTCACCTATAGTTCAAGAAAACTTTCCCTTCCCACTGCAGCATATTCTGATAAAGCCTGCCACTGCCTCTGGCATGTCCGTGCAGAACATAAAGATTGCTTGTGCTGTGACATGTTCAGCAGTCATTGAGTCCACACTAAAAAGATGTTTTCTCTGATTACCATCACTGATAGCTGTATCACCAAGCTGCTGAGCCTGCCTGGCCAGACCTGTTATAGTCTCACCAGACCCTGGCCCAGGCTGTCCTGTCCAGGAGTTGCTATGGGATGAGTGGGCAGGCAGTGGGAGAGGAGGAGGCTTGCTGTCCTTGCAGAGGCCTGAAATACGTGGACTGTTGCTGATTCTCCAATTTCTTTCCTCCACCCCTGGCATCTCTAGGACTGAGGTGTTGTGTGTCAGGGAAGGTGCAGTGAACAGTTCCAGGACGGCTGCTGAGCTGCTGCAGGTGCTGCACTAGAAAAGCTGTTTGGAGAGTAGCTCAAACAATGTGAGCAAAACACCACATGTCCTGGCCAGTAGCTTTTTTTTTACCCTCTCAGTTTCTACAAGAGATCTTAATACATATTAACGTGTACCCTTTATAGTCACAGAATCATAGAATGGTTTGGGTTGGAAGGGACCTTTAAAGGCCATCTAATCCAACCCCCTGCAGTGAGCAGGGACATCTGCAACCTCACGTGGAATGGCTCCAGGGATGGGGCATCGACCAACTCAATGGGCAACCTGGGCCAGGGTCTCTCCACACTCAGCATAAAAAATGTCTTCCTTCTCTTTAGTCTAAATCTCCCTTTCAGTTTAAAACCATCACTCCTTGTCCTGTTGCAATAGGTCCTGCTAAAAAGTCTGTCCCCATCTTTCTTATAAGTCCCCTCTAAGTACTGAAAGGCCACAATAAGGTATCCCTGGAGCCTTCTCCTCTCCAGGCTGAACAAACCCAACTCTCTCAGTCTCCAGAGGGGTTCCAGCTCTTGGATAATCTTTGTGGCCTTCTCTGGCCCTGCTCCAACAGCTCCATGTCTCTCCTGTGCTGAGTTATTTTATTTTACATACTTTTAATCCTTTACTAAAAAGTACTATGTACTTTTGTTCCTTTACAGGAAGAGGAAATGAAGGGCCCAAAATGCAGGTGATTTTCCAGAGCTGCCTGGTGAGTCAGAAGAGCTGGGAGCCATGCTCAGAGCAAGCCCTGCAGCATTCAGTCCCACCGTGCACCGGCTCCCAGGGCAGGAGCCCAGCTGGATGCAAGCTGCCCTGGGTTGGAGAGAGCTGGAGTAGCTGGTCACACAGCAGGAGCCCTTTCCCTGGAGACTATAAAATCACTGAAGGGAGGCCAGGACATGTCCAGATTTCAGCTTTGGACTGCTGAAATTAAAGCTTGAGAAGGGCTGTGTTTGTGCCAAGGGGAGACTGACTGATGGTACCATTGATGTGGTTCACAGCCACTTGGAGGGTTATCAGACTCTTGCAAGAGGATAGAACACAGGAAAACATGTCTGGGAGGCTATTCTGAGTTTTCTGCTTTGCAGGTGCACTGTGAGAGACGATGCAACCATGCCCCATCAAGCAGCTTCCTGGGGCCCAGCTGTGGACAGCTGAAGCACAACAACAACAAAATCCTCTGGCTGCCCATACTGGGCTGCACTGGGTGGAGGACAGCTGATGGGCTGGTGGGACACAGGGCTGCCCTGGCCTTGTGGCTCAGGGTAGCCTGCCCACAGCAGGCAACAGTTGCTGGAGAGAAATCATGCTGTCGCTGAGCCTGGTGGAGAATTTCAGCTGGACAAATCACTGAAAGCAGAAGGCCAATGGGAAGGAAATAAGAGGGCGCCTCCCAGATCTCCAAACCACCTCTTTGTTGGCTCTAGGGCACCCATACCATGACAGGGAGAGTGATGAAGTCCTTTCCCAGAAGTGGGGTGAACTACAGGCCACTTCCTGGCATATAGAGAGGCAGAAGGTTTGTTAGCGAGCTGCTAAGCCCTGCTAGCAAATGCAAAGTCCTCAAGATGGAGGCTGCTAAACTAAGGGTTGGCAACTCATAACAGAACATTGTCAGTGTGAGGTGGCTTCTGAAGGACTTTAGAAGTGCTGTGTCTGTCCTGCTTCCCAGAAGAGGATCAGTGCGATTTCCAGTTGGGTTTGTTAAATTATGTGCCACGTGTCCCCCAAAACTCATGGGGCTGTGCCTGGACCATGACTGCAAGGGGAGTGCTGGAGGAGTGCAATTCCTGTCTCTCCTGGGGAGCTTAAAAAACGTCCATACCAGAGACCCTAGGCTGCATGGCCAAACTGACTATTTCTTCAAAAACCTCTTTTTGTAATAGGGAACTTGAAGGTAACAGTGCTGGTCAGTGGTGGGAAATACTGTGCAGGGTTTGTCTGTATCTGTATGATGTCTGCCCATGGAGTGAGCCTGGGCTTGGAGCCTCGTGGTCCCAGGCTGAAACTCCAGCAGGGAATGTGCCAAAACTGGGTATCTGGATGGATGTGGACTTGTGCTGGAGACTTTGCCTTCACCCATGTGGTTTACTAGTAGAGATTGAGTCACTACACCCTAAAATCTAACTATTTCTTCCTGGGATTTGTTAATAACAATGAAATGAATAATATGAGGCCACGCTGCAGCTTTCCAGGACAGCAATTTTGCACCATATGGCCAAGGAAGCTTTGTTACATGTGCTACAGTGTGGTGAGAGGGTGGATGACCAATTTGGGGTGTAAAGCCTGCTGAGGTCATGTCAGAGAGGTGTAGAGAGCATCTCTGGAGTGGTGTTGTCTGCAGGATACAGCCCATGGAGGGAGGGGTCATCTAAACTACTCCTGGGTTTCATTTTGGAGGAAATCAGCTATGTCCTCCCAAACGGAGTCACAGAAGAAACTTTGCCCTCAAGAAGTCTGGACAACCATCAGACTAACACTAGCAGGGAGCTGCAGCATGTATGTGCCCTACAAAACTAGGGAGCATCCTTAATAGAAAAGACACACCAGCGCCAAACACTTTTTGTCTATAGAACAGTTTCTGGCCTCTTTGCTGGTGAGAACATTGCATAGAGTTGCAGACGATGCTCACCAGTCCACACGTTCACTTCTCCTGCAGCATGCAGCAAGGCAGTGCTCCCAGGGAGCTCATTAAACCATGGAAAACACCAAATATCCCGAGGTAGGCTGTACCTGCTCACTGACACCAGACCACTGCTCTCCAGCCTGAGGAATACTGTGGCAAGTTCAAGGTTATGCACTTCTATCTTTTGAGTGCTCCTTGGCCCCAGCCTAAACTACCACAAAAATTGCTTCTGCCTCCAGGGCAAGTGGCTCCCTGGGCACAGCAGAGCTCCATCCAAAGGGGTGATATTCCCTGGTGTGGAAGAGACATTCAAGGTTTCAGCAGCCTACCTTGGCAATGCCATCAGGGCAGCCTGGCTCAAGGCAGGAAATGTTAAGGACTGAGCTGACAATGGGTCTGCTGTGGGAGGTACCACCATAGGCAGCTCCTGCCTCTAAGGCCAGAGACTCATGAAATCACCCATGGACCCCAGGTCCAACCTCCTCCTGTGACAGAGCTAGTTGCTCTGGGGCTTGTTTGGGTGAGTTTTGACTTTCTTCAAGGGCTGAGACCCTATTGCTACTCTGGACCCCGGTTCCAGCATTTGATTGCCTTCTGGGTGAAAAAATTGTTCGATTTCTCAACTATGCAAGGTCTCTAAAATTTCTTGCAGGGGGAAAGGTGCTCAGTGACATGGCTCACATCAGTGATGGGGAAGTGGAGTGTCATGAATGGCCTCTGAGCCTGTTTTGGGGCTGGTGAAGGAGGATCTCATTGATGGTGCTCTGGTTGTTCCCCTGCGCCTGGCAAAGTAGCATGGACTGGCCCTGAGGTGCCATGGCTCATGGGGTTCACCACGTGGCTGACGGGGCAGCACTGTTAATGAGGGAACACTACTGGCATGGGGGAACACAGCTGATGATGGGGGGACTTGGGCTGACAGGGGGGCACCACTGATGGAGGTGACATGGCTGACATGGGGACATGGTTGGCAAAGGATGCCACTGACAGGAGGAGGCACCACTAATGGGGCTGACGATGTGACATGGCTGAGGGGGACACCACTAACAGAAGAGAGATGGCTAACAGGGGAACCTGGTTGGCTGGGGAACACCACTGACAGCGGGAGACTCCACTAATGGGGTGGGACATGGCTGACAGGGGAACATCATCGATGGAGGGGACATGGCTGATGGGGGAACATGGTTGACTGGGTGACAACACTGACAAGGGGAGACACCACTACTGGGAGGGGAAGGGGAACACCAGTGACAGAAAGGGCGTAGCTAACAGGGGAAGACACCACTGAGGGGGACATGGCTGACAGGGAGACATGGGTGGCAGGAGGAGACACCGCAGATGGAGGTCATATGGCTCACAGGCGGACAACACTGTTGGGGGAACACCGACCGCGGGGAGGGACAAGGCGGACAGAGGGGACAGGGCTGCTGGGGGGCATGGCTGACAGGGTGCCACGGCTGACAGGCCCGCCCCGCTGGCCGGGACACGCCGCCGGGCCCCGTCCAGCCCCTTCTCTCTTGGGCCCGCTCCGGCCCTGGGGCCGCCTGCTCGGCTCGGCGGGCGGGCCGTCCCCGGCGCCGCGGGGCGGGGCGGTGCTGACCCCTCCGTGTCCCCGCCGCCGTGAGGGCGGGCCACAGCCATCCCCGCCCCCGGCTCCGCGCCGCCTTGAAGCGGGCTCGGCAGCCGCCCACCGGAGCAGAGCCGGCGGCGCTGCGCCATGGTGCTGCCCGAAGAGCAGGCCCGGCTGTACCGGCCGCGGCCCGAGCTGCTGCCGGCGGCGCACGTCCCCTCGCTGCCCCACTACCAGCGCCTGTACCAGCGCTCCGTGGAGGAGCCGCACGGTGAGCGCCGCCGGCGGGAGCCCCTGCCCTGCCCGCAGCCCGCGGCCAGGGCCGCAGCGCAGAGCGGGAGGCCGGCGGGGCAGCGGTTCCTCCGGGGGCTGCTCGCCGGGAGCGGGGCTGGGGATGCCGGGCGGGCTGGGCGGATTGTCTGGGCTGCGGAGGCGCTGGGGCCGCGGCGAGACCCCCACGGGTGGAGTGCGGGAGTGGGGGGCTGCCCCGTCTGTTCCTAAGCGTTGTCTTCCTCGTCCGTGTTTCTGGGTCATGAGCTGTGGCCGTTGCCTTTGCAGAGTTTTGGGGTGACATTGCCAAAGAGTTTTACTGGAAGAGTCAGCACACCGGGCCCTTTCTGAAGTACAACTTCGATGTGACGAAGGGGAAGATCTTCATCGAGTGGATGAAGGGGGCGACCACCAACATCTGCTACAACCTCCTGGACAGAAATGTCAATGAGAAGAAACTTGGGGACAAAATTGCTTTTTACTGGTAAATTTCTGCTTTTATTTCGTAGAAGGTGTGTAAATACAATGCTGAAGTGTACAAACAGTGTTGATTTGTCACTGTCCCTGGGTGCATTTAAGAGCCCTGTAGATGTGGTGCTGAAGGACATGGTTTAGTGGTGGCCTGCCAGTGCTGGGTTAACGGTTGGACTCAGCAATCTTAAAGGTCTTTTCCAGCCAAAACGATTCTATAATTCTGTAATTTCTACTGAGGTGAATAAAACATGGTAAAACCTGAGGAGCTTTAATCTTTACATGGGCACAGCAGGTGTTTGTTTTCTGTGTGTGCAAGAAGAGCTGTGCCATGGAGCTTCTCCACCCATCCTGGGATGCGCTGAAGGGGCTTAGCGTAGCAGTGGGGAGCTCCCCACTTCAGCTCTGCTGTTGCAGTTGTGCCTGCTAAAAGCCAAGAGCCGTCACTGTTGAGGCAGGTGCTGTGATTCCCTAGGGGTGTAGATGTGGGTAGAGACGTGGGCTGAGAAACAGATCGTGTCCAACAGCTAAAAACTAATAAAACCCAGACCTCCCGTCTTCATGTTTTTGGGTCTGGCAAGTCCCCATTCCTGTGGCAGAAAGGTTCTCCTAAAACCTAAGCTTGTATATTGATTCCTTGTACGTGAGGGCATATAACGCTGTGGTGCTTTCAGAAGGGCTGGTTCCTCTATGTTACCGTTGGGAAGAAAAACTTCCAGCCCTATCTGCAGTATGTTTTTGGTTTTTTTTCTTTTACAGTGTAGATAGTAGTGTTAAAAGCCATGTGAAACGTGACATTTTCATAGTAATGCAAAATAGGTTTCCCTGGTGATGTCCAAGAGCCAGAACTAAGGCTCCCCTGCTGAAGTGGCTCAGCTGGCACCACAGCTGCGCCTCATGCTGAGAACGGTGCTGTGCCCACCCCGTGTTCTGCTCTTCCCCATGAGCTAGCAGGCGTTTATGTTGTCTCGGTGTGACTGTATGTGGCAGCACAGAAGCACAACTAAATGTACCTCCTGTTAGGGATGCAGTAACTTGTTGAGTTACGGTGAGTCCCTGCAGCAGAGCAGCTGGAGTCTTGCTGTCAGTGCAGTACAATTTCCAGATGCTCTGATGATGAACAGCTCTGCTGCTTTGGGTGACTTTGTGCAGCTGAAGGGTCCCAGTCACCTTTACACTGGGTGACTGGGGGCTGCCCCTCTACGGAAAGGACCGTGTTTATACCCATGTAGTTCTGGCTGCGACTGTAAAATGGGGTTCATACTATCCATAGATATGAACCCAATTTTTCTTCAGTAGAATCACACGCACTGCCTAGCAAATAATCCTATTGATAAGAGACAGGCGAAACGCTGGAAGGTTTATACCTCCCTGCTAGTTAAATACATTCTCCAGCTCACTCAGATGGCAAATGACTGCAGCTTCTGAATGGAAACTCCTTTGTAAACTCATTCAGGTGAAGGTGTGCCAGCAAACAAAGCATTTGGCAGGCCACGGCTGGCAGCTGTGCTGGGGTTTATGGAGGGAGTGGGTCTTCATGCACATCAGTCTTTGGATGACAGCCAGGCAGCAGCCTACAGCTTTGGCTTGGGGATGGTTTTACTTGTTAGTTGCTCTGGTGGCCTTCGTTAGGGTATTTGTGATGCTGAGCAAAACTTGGAGTGGATATTAAAATGGTGAATGTCTGTCAGTCGTGGTGTCCAGTGCTGAAAAATAAGGGCTCTTATATTCCTTAGCAGTTTTCCCTGACTAATTTGGGATTAACTCTCCTAGTGTAGTTGTGTCACCCTGGTGCTGGGGTGTCTAGAGCTGTCAGCTGGGGTTGTCAGTGGGAAGAGTGGAAGAGACATGCTGAAGGTGATGTGTGCAGTACTGACCAGCATACTTGTGGCTCTAAGGTCTTGAGGAAGCTGGGCTAAGAGTTGCCACTTGTAAAATTACTCTTCTGGGAGCGTGCACAACCCTTTCTGGACATATGCTTTTCTTCAACGACAGAATGGAACTGCTGTTGTCTTGTTCCTTTCACATTTTACATTCAACACTCTACTGAATGAGGGCACTTTCCTAAAACACTTGAGACTTGTCGCACTAAAAGGTCAAAAAAACCCTGAAAGCCAAAGAAGATTTCTGGAAAAAACTTCTATTTTTATTTTAAATACCTTGGCCACTTGCTTGCTGCTAGGAAGGTCTGTAGCCTGTGAGATGGGAAAAGCTACTGAACTTATAGCAAGGTATCAGTGACTGCCCAGCTCTGAGAGCTTTGAAGAGATACAAAACCGTGGTCTTTTCTTTCAGAGAAGAGAAAAGGGGGAAAGTGAATAATGCTTGAAGGCATTGCTGAGCGTCTCTAAGAAGGAGATGTCCTCACAAAACTCAGCTGCCGTGTGCTGCTGCCTGTGGCTGTCTCAGGTTCTGCATGGACTGGAAGGAGTGAGTGGTTCATTGACATCTGTTATCACCAAGCTGCTCGGAAAGGTTCCTGCACCACTAGCAGTCTAGGACTGCCCAAATTGGCCCCACTCAGAGGGTCTAATCCCAAGACACGTGGAATTGCTCTTTCAGCACAAAGGGCAGTACATGGGATTGCTTCATGCTGCAGATCTTGTACATGGGTGATGTTCACTGTTGTGGTATCGTCCCCTTGGTGCTGGTAGGACCTTGTAGTTCAAACTGGCCATCCTGAATGTGTAGAAAACACTTGTATTTTCTGTTGCCTGTTTCACTATGACATCTTTTGCTGCTTGTGAACGTTACAAGTATTTCTGTTTCTGCTGCTTTTGATTCCTCTTTCTCTGTTTGGTATTGCTGATGTGGCCTAAAAAGGAACAGAAGCTCCAGGAAACGTTTCTGATAAAGGGCTGCTCTCAAAAGTGAAATCTCTTTCATCATTGCCTGGAGAGGCTGAAGTCAGTAACGCTGGTTATTCTGCAGGTAGATAGCCACAGTGGTTTTTGTGGGCCTTGCAGGCAAAATGCACTGGATGAATTAGTTGGGACACTGTGGGCACTTGCAGGGGACTTGAAGCAGTGCTGAGGACATCGTCTGCCGTGGGTTAATTAGTCTGTGGCATTAATTAGAGCAGAGCACAGTACGCCTTCACTGGGCCATAGGTATACCTGTGTCATGGACAAACCTATAGTTGTGCTGAAGTGCCTGTTCATAACCTCGTATAAACATCAGCCTGGGCAGCTTCTGGAGGTAAAAACATAAGCAGATGGGAATTAAAAAGAATACCACCTCTTGTCAAACTCTTTAATTAGGCCCTGGGGTGTGAAGGTACCTGGATGAAGCCTCTATGTAACCTGTTTGTAGCTGAAGCACTGAGTTCTTGCCTTTGTTTCTCAAACCAGGCACCCCAGCTGCAGCACTGGTTGTGCCCAGTGGGACCAGGGGGCAGGAGGTAGAGCTTTGCACACTGTTTTTAGCCTTCCTGCAGCCAAGGTGTGTGGGATTAGCAGGATGTTGCTGGCTTCTGCCGTCTTTGCGAAGGTGTCTCAATTTTCTGCTTTTTTACGCTTACATTTGAAATAACACATCTAGAAAGGGGGAAATGGAGATGGTAAAGGCTGCCAGAGCTTACTGGAGCTTTGTTTAAATGAAAGAATAACCGCCCCTGGGCCTGGAACAAACATAACACACAAAGATAAAATGGAGGAGGTTGGTTTGTTTATTTTTTAGATGTAATAAAAGATTTAGGGGCTTGTAGCTGTGAGACTTCTTCTAATAAATCATTCTCTAAGGAAAGAATAACAGCTTATATAGCATGTTTAAAAAAAACCAACAAAGAAACCCCAAACAAAGAGGTCCAGAGCACTTCTAGAGGTTTTACAAGGAAACTAGAAACAATTTGTGGACAGCAGCCTTCCAGAGAGGATACAGATTGTCGAACACTGGTTCAGTCTGAATGTGCTGCTGGGGCCAAATGGGCCAAGAAAGTACCGCTGCTTCTTCCCAAAGTTAAACATGAAGCCAGGTGAAGCTGTACAGGTCTAGACATCTTCTCTTTACAGTAATTATCTTACCTTAAAGAACAAAGTGCTTGGTCTCCATAACCCAGATAGGGCTGTGTGTGGTTTTTCTCTTTAGATGCCTTCACAGTTATCCGTCTTCCAGTACTGTTACGTGCACAGATGCTGTGACTGAGGGTGCTGGCTGTTAACACCCAGACTTTCAGGAGTGTTTAATTGTAGCCGGCTCCTACATGACACATGCAGCTCTGCTATTCTCATGGGCTTTGGAGTGTCCCGTCCCAAACTGACTCTTCATTTCTTTGGTAACTTCCTGGATGACTTATCAGACTTCCAGTGATACGCCCTCTTTCAACACTGCCCTGGTAGTGAAAGCACATCCCTGAATCACATAATGTGTTTAAAGAACAAAAATTCACCAATGGGAAGGTTGTTTTTACTGATATTCATGTGCAGGTGTGTGCCTGCAGGCTGCTGAGAGCAGTTAGAGCAACATTGCCACCAAAGAGCCAGGCCCCATGCTGCTGTTCCCCTGTTGCTGCTGGAGAGGTATGATTTCCACAGCTCCACAGCAGTGAGAAGCATCATGGAAAAGTTCCCATGTGTCTGGACTGTGCTTGCAGCACTACCCAGGTTCAGCACAGCTTTCCCTGCTGGGGATTCTCCATGGGAAAAGGGATGGCCCCCACTCAGCCCTGAAAATCAGAGAGGCTTTCTGAGGGCATCCAGAACCATCCATGTCATCTCCCCACGGCGTGTATTGAGAGTGGAGTGATAGGTGGGTGGTCTTGGCAGATAGTAATTATTTTGGAAGCATTGCTGGACAGTCTAATGCTTTGCTTCTGGAAATCTGACAGGTTAGGGGCACCTAAAGTTGGTAATAAAGACACTGAATGTGCTTGTGTTTTATTAAGCTATAGATCTTGTACCCTCCTTCAAGGGCAATGATAGTTGTAGCTCTCCATCACAGAAGATGTAGCTGTCTTATGGTGGGTTTTGTGAAATCATAGAATCGTTTAGGTTCGAAAAGACCTTTAAGACCATCAAGTCCAACCATTAACCCAGCATTGCCAGGTCACCATTAAACCCTGTCCCTCAGCGCCACATCTCCACAACTTAAACCCCTCCAAGGTTGGGGACTCCACCACTGCCCTGGGCAGCCTGAGCCAGGCCTTGACAATCCTTTTGGGGAAGAAATTGTTCCCCATGTCCAACCTAAACCTCCCCTGGCACAACTTGAGGCTATTTCCTCTTGTCTTCCAGCCTGGGATGGGGTTTACAAAACTGGCTGCATCTCCCTCAATGCTGTATAGCCTTGTTTCTTGTGCCTCCAGGTCAGAACATCTCTGCTTTTTGGGGCCCTCTCTGACTCCAAGCTGTGTGGGTAGTGCATGAGTGGGAATGGTGGGAGCATCAGTAAAAACCTGGTATTAAAACAAGGAGTAAAGGCAGTAGCTGTTGTAGCTCAGACAAATCCAGGTCATGTGCTTTCGTGATTTTTTGGGGTGGAATTCTTTCTCTCCCAGTTCTGGGATGGTCACCAACCTGTGCTGCCACGGTTGCACTGCTGCCACAGCAAACAGCCGCTGTGTTCAGATGCTCCTATGTAAGTGCAAACTGGGACAGGAGCCACTCATAACTTGTCCTCAGGTGCAGCTCTCTGGCTCTTCTCCACTGGTGGATGGAGTCTCCAGCTGTGGACTTTTTAGAGCAAGGCTGTGCTTGACTCAGAATTAACCCACTTCGTGTAATCACTCTGACTGTCCTACTGTGGGTTGGGTTGGAGATGGTGCTGCCGCAGGGCAGTATGGTCATGCCTGCTTAAGGGTTTGGAGATTCTTGGTTTGGTCTGAGGGGCCAGAAAACACAGGGATCATGGTCTGAAGCTTGTTTCCAAAGGCTATAGGTGTGTGTGCTGACACTAGGTATCGGCCAATTTTGTACTGTTGTATCTCAAGGTTTTTCTGTTCCAAGTGTTTCTGTTCATGGCTTGCACTTGGGTGCTGCATCCTACATCCTCTTTATTACTAGTGAAGTCTAGTGAGCCAAAGCAGTGAACTAAATATGTGAGAACAGCAAAATAACTTCTTCAGGCAAGTCCTGTCCTGTGGACTTCCAGTGTGTGGGGTGTGCTTTCCTGGATGCCGTGAGTCAGGGGTTTGAGTGCCACCAGGCTCAGCTGGCAGGCATAGTGGCACTTGAGATTGTTTTTCCCCTTCTGAGGGCTAATTTGGAAGCAGAGCTTGACTCATCCCTCTCAGCTATGCATGTTTGCAGGTAGATGCTGAGAAGTGCGGCTGGTTTGATGTTCCAGAGATCTCAAGCCCTGTTCGTGCTCCGCAGAGCTTTTTCCAGTGTAGGATGCAGGGCAGGAGCAGGGAGCCGGCAAGTGCTGTCAGCCTTGCGCTGTTCTGCCCTACAGTGCCATGAAGGAAGGGGACAGGTCTTAAAAGATGGTGACCACTTGATTACATGGTGCCTGTGGTCAGCTGTGGTTTTGCCCACTCAGAAGCACCCCCGACTTGTGCCTCTGTTGAAAGGCATTCAGCAGTATTGAAGATTTTCACTGGAGATAGCTCAGATAACCTCTAGTCCTGTTTCTGTAGGCAGAATGAGACTTTCTTCCTCTGTTAAGTCTGTAAGGAAAGAAGACACTTGGGAAGGCCTTGAGTGGTTGCTCCATGGCTGAGCAGTGAGGAGAGGGGTTGTGTGAGCTCTCCTGCTTGGGAACATGCACCGGCAGAAGCCTGGGATCTGGGCAGAGGTTTTCAGTTGGGTTGTGTCGGAGCTGCTTGCTCTCAGCCTTTCACTCTGAAACCTTGGCAGGGATACAGCATCCGTCTATATAAATACAAGGGAATATCCAGGAAGTATTTGACCAGATAAACAAGTTGGGTATCCGTAAGTGCCCAGGATTAGATGGTATGTGCCCATGAGGACCGCAGGAGCTTGAATGTGGAATTGCAGAGCTGCTGGCTAGGGTATGCAGTGTGTTGTTGCAGAGGGCTGTGGTGCCAAGGACTGGGAGATTGCCAGCACCACTACAGCTAGAAAAGGCAATAGAGGGTTCCTGGGAACTGGTAACTCTGACTTGCATCCCTAATGGTGCAGTGGAATTGGGTCACTGTGTGCATGGACCGGTGTGGTCTGCTGGGAAAGGCAGTGGAGCTGCTGTGAAGTGAAGTCCTGCTGGCAGACCTGCTGGAGTGTGAGATGGGTGCCACTGAGCACACAGCTATAGCTGTTTTCAGACCACCTTCGTGAGGTTTCCCACAAAAGATTATTCAAGAAATTAATTTATCCATGAATGGAAGAAAGGTCTTTCTATGGAGCTGGTTTAGCCTTACTCTTTGCTCCCTTGCTTTTAATGGTCACTTTTTAGGACCAGCAGTAGGTCGCCCAAGAATCAGTGTTGAAACATGGCCAAGCTCATATGCCTTCCATAAACAGTTTCTCCTGCTTTTGCTCCTGGAGATGGAACACTGGACCCTGGTCTTGACCCAGCATGGTTATTTTGTTTTAGTCTCTTCAGGCTCTTGGCTGAGCTGCTGTGAACATCCCAGTGCTGAAGTGCAGTACTACTACGTGAATGAAACCTGTGATGGCTTTTATGTTCTTGCAAGGTCCTGCACCTGGGTTGGAACAATCCTAAGCACAGGCTGAGTGATGAGTGGATTTAGAGCGACCTTGAGGAGGAGGAGTTGGTGCTGGTGGATGAAAAACTGAGTATGACCTAGCAATGTGCACATCCTGGGCTACATCCAAAGCAGCGTGGGCAGCAGGGCGAGGGAGGGGATTCTGCCCCTCTGCTCCGCTCCTGGGAGACCCCCCTGCAGTGCTGGCGCAGCTCTGGAGGCCTCTGCACAGGAGGGACATGGACCTGTTGGAGCAGGGCCAGAGGAGGCCCCAGCAATGATACGAGAGCTGGAACCCCTCCGCTGTGAGGCCAGAGGGGGCCTGAGAGAGTTGGGCTTGTTCAGCCTGGAGAAGAGAAGGCTTCAGGAAGACCTTCTTGTGGCCTTCCAGTACCTAAAGGGGGTCTACAGGAAAGCTGGAGAGGGACCCTTGAGCTGGGACAGGATGAGGGGTAACAGTTTCATTAGGAAAAAATTATTTACTGTGAAGGTGGTGAAACACTGGCACAGGTTGCCCAGGGAAGTTGTGGGTGCCCCGTCCCTGGAGGTGTTCAAGGCCAGGTGGGCCGGGGCTCTGAGCAACGTGCCGTAGTTGCAGATGTCCCTGCTGGAGGGTTGGACTAGATGGTGTTTAAGGTCCCTTCCGACCCAAACCAGTCTATGATTCTTATTTAGTGTTTTTTCCTCATGCCTTTCACTGTTCTGATAGAGGGTCTGGCTCTGAGTCAGCACAAGGGACTTTTCACAAATTAATATTGTTTTCATGAATTGTTTCTTATTCTTCTGTCTTAAAATGCTGCCTTATGCCCTGTCCAAGGCCACCTTTCTGCATGGTTTTAAGTATCTGGTTGCACCTGGGGAAGTAGCGAGGGGTGTGCATACACAGACAATAGCTTCTGGATTTTCTCATGTCTATGAAACATGTCTTACAATGCTGACAGATATTACAGGCACTTTGATATGTTTTAAGACTAGTTTGCTGACTGTTGGGAGGAGAACTGTGGTTGTGCAATGATGGCATATTGTGAATGTTGGCAGGAGAGCTGAAACTTGGGGTGGATAAATGGAGTTCATGGACAGAGAGGATGGTGAACTCCTGTTCATGAAAGATCAGAGCCTTCAGTTTGCTCATCGGACTAGAAAACCTGATTATTTTATTTTAGCTGTGTGAATAGTTTGTGTTCTCCCGTGGCACCCTGATGTGAATGGAGCAGAAGTGGACAAGAACTCAGGCTCAGTGGGGATGAGACTTGATCTGAGCAGTGACATTTACAGAGGACAAAGTGATAAGGCCTTGCTAAAAGAGGTGTGAGTAGGTGCTTATTCCAAGCATAGCATTTTTCCTGTGGGTAGTTGCACTTGTGCCTGGTGGGCTTTCTGTGTGTTAGGCTGTAGTGTTAATTGTCAAGGCTCTTGACCTCTTGCCTCCCACCAGCGCATGGAGCTTGGCTTTTGCTCCTGTGCCCAGCCCTGGCTCGGAGCTGTTGCGCACGCCTGGAGCAGGGTTTCAGTTCTCTGTTTGCATTTCTCCACATCGCTTGTCATAAATGTCGAAATGTGGCGTGATATGAAATCACAAACCCTGGCACTTCTTTGTGAATTCAAAGCCCATCTGTTTAGCAGAATCACCTCCCTTCTTTAAGGGAATCCCTCAAGGAAGTCGATGGCCTTCCTGGTTACTTTTTCCACACCCAGATACCTGACGGTGAAGCATGTTTTGCATTCCTGTTGCCACCAAGCATCTTCTAAGAGATATTCCTCATATAGAACAAGACGACAGCCCAGCAGGTGACATCTGGCCATCACCTGTAGAGGTTTCTGAGGCATGAAGTTGAAATATCCACCAAAAATCTGCTTAAAAGTTCAATTTCCAATCATGGCTTTGGTGGCTATTGTTTGAGCCTCCTTTGAAATCAGCTTGCTTGGCTTTCAGTGTTGCTAGGTCATCTTGAAAGTTTGGCAGTGTGCTGCAATCATAGATGAAGTATTTCCCAAAATGGGGTGTTTCCCAGCTGCAGGCAGCTTGTTGACTATTTTACTTGTAGAAGCTTCATCCAGTTCCGTGGCCCAACTGCAAATTGTTTAAACAAGGACTCAGCCATGTTGCGCTGGAAATAAGCTCTCCTCCTGTTGGACTGGTAAAAATAGTCTGTGCTCCTCTAAATATTACTTACGGTAAACATCTAAAATGTTTCATCTCGCGTCACTCTCGTTCTTCTGCAGCGTTCTGTGGATTTGGCTGGCAGGGTTAGGAGTGCTGGCCTAGGTCAGCCAACCTCGGTGACATACTGCACAAGTCTTGCATCTGAGCTCTGTTGCAACACTGTGTAATCATTTTGTTTTTTAAAAAAAACTTGTATGAAAATCTTAAACTTTCCTCTAAATAAAATAGGTTTTAAAAAATGATCATTTTTCTTCATTGGCTGTTCTTCTGTGTCCCAAAGTACCTAAGAAAGTAACAGTATAATTAATGTGTGTCCTCTTGACTCGATGGTTGCTCACTATCAACCGAGTAGGGAAAATGTGAAGCCACCAAGGAGCAGAATTGTTCTGTATTACTTGTAAACTGGCTTATTTTGTCCAATGTGGCAAAATAATAGCATATCTCCCTTGAAGAGGGGCTTGCTGACTGCCGTCGTACCTGTCTCCTCTAAAACTTGAGTGTCCTGGCCCTCAGAAGTGAACATAGGCTGTACAAACCCCATCATGTTGACTTCACTCGCTTACGTTGGCTGATGAACCGTCAGCCGTGTAAGCTGGGAGGTGTGAGTTCCTTTAGAGGTGTCTGAGCATCCCACAGTCTAGAGAGAGGGGCTTGGAGTAGATTTTAGGGTAGCCTGGTACGCAAGTGGAAAAACTGGTGGGAGTTCTGGAGGGTCAATAAATAAATCCGTGGTTTTTGGAGCTGTGTCCACCTCCAGCTGGGCTCTGTGCCACAGGCTTTGCTCAGGTATGGTGAAGTGAGCAATGGCTGGACTGCACAAGATAAATATTATTTCTTTAGATGCTTCTGGTACTTGTTTAGGTTCTGAAAGGCTGCAAATAGAAAGAGGAGCTGAGAATGTACTTAATGAGAAGGAAGGACAACGATTGATGCGGTTTTTCCTATGGGACACGAGCAGCCGTGCAGGGTGTTGGGTGTTTTCTTTGCAGGCTGCGTTTCCATGCGGCTATTTTTAAAGGTGGTTAGAAGACTGATTCCCTGATCACAGAGCCACTGGTGGCCTAGTGTCCCTTTAAAAATATGCTCCATTTTAGCTGTTTTGTAAAATACAGGCACAGTAATGGCTGTGTTTGGGTCAGTTGGCCTAGAGAGGGCTTGTGGCTGGAGACAGCAGCCGGGCTCCTACTTTGGCTTGGCACAGCGTGGTTTGCCAGCTGGTTTGGGTTTCTTTCCGGTGACAAGAACCTGTTTGTCCTAGGTCCATGATCAGTTTTTAGTTGATGTGCTTTTGCTCAGAGATGGATTTGACAGCAGAGATTTGTTAGACCCTACCTACGTGGATGGGAGGGGAAGATTTTAGGGTGGTTTTAATGCAGGTCTTGGAAGTTAACTGTACGGTCTTAGAAAGTGATGCTGTTAAATTGATGCAATTCTTCTTTTCTCTGGAATTTGTGTTGCCAGGTTTACTCAACAGTGTTCTCTCAGTGCTGCCAAATATTTCTAAACACACTGGGAAAACCTCTTCACCAGCCCCTCCCAGGCTGCCCTGATCATTACAGCTGCTTCTTTCTTGATCCTTGTCATGGTGCAATGGGATTTGAGCATGGCTGCAGGGACTGCAGAGGCTGAGCTTTCTGGTAAACCTTTTGTTCAAAAAAACCTCCCAGCCTTTCCAGAACTCCTTTGGGTATTTGCTGCCCTGCATTCCTGTGGTGGGAGTTAGGTGACGTTAAGCATGGGCAGGGCTGGGCAGTCTGTCCTGTTATTATCACATGGTCTCATAAAGGTTTTTTGCAAACCTGCTTCAGCCTCCTCAACTCCTTCCTGGAGTCAGCGGTGCCAGCCGCACTGTGAGCTCTTCTGCTTTGGGCGGTCTTTGTAGGAGCATTTCCGTATTGGACAATCCATGCAAATACACGCATTTTTTTCCAATGAAATGGTGTATTTTTCTGATTATCTTCCACAGCTGATCTTTCCAAACTTCACGTTTCAACACAATCTGTTTTCTCAAGGCCAGCTTTGAAAGGCTCTCTCTACTTGAGTCCCTGTGCCAGGTGGGATAAGCAAGACTGGAGGTGGAGGGAGAAACATTTGGGGGGTTTTTGTTGTTTTGGCGGCTGTAATTTCCAAACTCGAAGCTGTCTCCAAGCAGAGCCTTCTTCAGGCTGCAGGCTTCCTGGGTCTCCTGGCAGGGAGAGCAGCCAAGGCCAACTGGCAGCGGGAGGTTTGTGAGCAGGTGGTGGCCGCGGTGGCTGAGCACGCAGCCGGCGCGTGCCAGTGCAGGCGGCGGAAGGCCCACGGCTTTGGTTGCCCATGCGTTGGGCACGTGAGCACCTTCCCCGGATGGCAGGAGCTCAGCTCGGCGAAGCTCTGCCTGGCATTTCAGCTGTTCTAATTCGGGACACAGGGTGGGTTGGGAAGAAGTGAGCCCGGCTGGCTGCCCTGAGTGACCTTGCACGTGGGGAGATGCCACTGTGCAGGAGCTTGTGGTAGAGGAATGCTCCTTCTTTTGTCTCATACTGTGCTCTGGGGACAGGGTGCTGGTGGAGACGGGGCTGGAGAACTTGCTGCCTCCATCCCGTGCCTCTCAGGCACCAGCTTGTTCCCATGCTTAGGAGGGATTTTGGGCACCAGAGATGTTTTAGGATGGACATTCCCACAGTCTCTGTTCTACTAGAGGCTTTCTGCAGTTCCCCACTGTGCAAATTCTTCCCATGATGTTGTGTCATTTGGGAAAGGGTCCTTCCCCTCTCCCAACACCTTTTTGAAACTGGGAATCGGTGTTTTCTTAAGGGTGCTTTCCAGTAGCTAAACTGTGGAGCTCTTTTCCTGCAATAAGCAAAGCTGCTCCGTGGGCTGCCATCACCTCTGCCAGCTGGAGAATGAAAGCTGGTGGCTCTGAGGTGGTTTGCTTTGGTCTGAAAACTTACCTTCCAGGTGCCCCACATCCCAGCTAAGCTTGGTAACGTTGGGTTAATGCTTTTATTTGAGGGTGGTGTGGTCACAGGAGCTTAGAGGAGAATCTTAAATGATCTTCATCCACTTTGGTCCTCAGTGGGAGCATTTACAGGGGTCAGGTAGGCTTTGGCTTTGTGCCCTAGTTTGCTTTGATCTGTGATTGTTCTGTTTCTGACTGTCTGTGCATCTGCAGATGATCTGGCAGATCTTGAAAACTTGCTTGCCTTAGTTTCATTATTTTCTCCTGTACACCAGCTTCTCCTAGTGGTCTTATAACCCTTGTAAACCACTATTATCATCAGCAACTCCCTTGAAAACTGTAATTCCCACTGACACAACCTGTCCTTCCTGCTGCTCCATGCAAATGCTGAGACAGTGTTGCACGGGGAAGCCATGCTCATCCGTTACTCAAGTTGTGGAAATAATTTTTCTTTAGAAATCTTGGGGAAAAAGAGAAACCCAGCAGCATTTTCAGGTCAGTTTTGCTCAGTCCCTTTGGGTGCTCTGGGAAGTGTACATCCCTTTAGCCACTGAGCTGTAGCAGGTTAAGAACTTACCCCTCCACCCTGTTGCTTGTTATCCTACAGCTGAGAGTGGGTGGTTGAAGTAGACTAGTGCTTGGAAAAGTCCTGTAGCCAGCCCTGATGCTTGGCAGAGCACAATGACTTATTAACCTGCTTTGGTGCAAATACCCAGGAGTGCATCTGGCTGCAGCTTCCCTCTCCCACATGGCTGCTCTGCGTCCCCAACTGTTCCACAGGGTCAACACTTGAGTTAATGTGGCTCTAAAGACTAATAGAATGGTTTGAATTGGAAGGGACCTAGTTCCAACCATCATCTAGTTCCAACACTCTGCTTTGGGCAGGGACAGCTCCAACTAGACCAGGTTGCTCAAAGCCCCATCCAGCCTGGCCTTGAACACTTTCAGATTGAAGCTGGCATCCCCCAAAGGGGTTACAAGGATTATTTATTAAATAAAATTCTACAACATCAGTTTTTACTCACTCAGAAGAGTGGCACGATCAGCCTCATTACTGAGACTTCTCAAAATGTTTTCCTGCTCCTGTAGATCACCTTCCCTACTACGCAGTGTACGTGCCACGCTAAATCTCTTGTTCACCCAGGTGTTCACACTAATGGGGAAGCTTAACCTTGGTTTAGCTATGTGGGTACCAGGTGAATTAGGTCTGTGGCTCCCAGTTTAGCAGACAGTCAGTCCAGGAGCCTCCTGTAAATGTGGCCGTGTCACCAAGGTGGCAAGAGTTCAGGTTTCTCACCTGAAGTTTTCTTCCTTCCCTGCCCAGGGTGACTTCTCCATGTGATCTTTCCTTGCGGAGCTGCTGTTGGGGCCACCGAAGGCATGAGCTGTGGGGCTTGTGTGCACCATGGTGGCTGTTTGGCAGCAGAGAGCTTGTTATTTTAACTACTGGCCAAGGGAGCAGTATGATAAGGGCTCTGCAGAGCCTGAGCTTCCTTTCATATGTTGACAGGGACATATTTCATGTGGAGCTGAGCACTGCTGTCCCGCACACTGATGTGGTGGTTGTCCCCGATGCCCTTGGGCTGTCTGGCCCTGGCAGTGAATGGCTGCAGGCAGCTAGAAAGCTGTTGTCTTTGCATGAAACCTGACTTTTTCAACAAAGCACCTATTTGTAGGAAAAAACCTGCCTCAGAAGGTCCCCAGTTGTGTATCTTAGTTTAAAAGACTTGAATTTTCTTAGTTGGTGGGTGGTTCAGCTGGGACCATATGGCCAAAAAATGTTGTTTTTCACCTGAGCATGCGTGCAACAAGCAGTATGTAAAACCTGGGCTGCTCAAGTGCTACAAAACCCAGATACGTTCCTGCTGTGACCCAGATGATGCTGTAAAATTTGGGATTACCTAGTTGCTGATGGCAGGACCCAGTCTGAGGGAGATGAGAACGTCAGGTGCAAACTGTGTTTTGCCACGTAGTTCATCTAATGATGTGTCCATGAAGTTTGGGGAGCTGAAAATTGGTTTTTCCTTTCAGAGGGTGTCTTTCTGTTAGATCAAAGATCACACACTAGCAATTGATGCAGGGCTGCTGCCAACTGTTTTTATCCCCAGTTCTCAAAAAACGATATATTTGGGGGATGTTGGATTCTGCAGGGCTTGGGCTGCATGCTGTAGGCAAGGAGATGGGCACTGCAGTTATGTTTTCAGAGCCATGTGGGTTTTCTATTTTATTTATTTTTATTTTTCAATTTAATTTGGACAAGTGAGTCTGAATGAGAGGCTCAGGACTGACAACTCTTGCTTATGCCCAATGGATGCCGAAGGGAAGATGCTGCTCATAGAACTTTGCTGCCAGGAATTTACAGGCTTGCTTTTGACACATGGAGTTCTTGGTAGCATGCGAATGGGCATTCCTTTAAATACTCCATCTAAAAGACATAATTCTCTGGGCTTTTGTGCCAGAGAAGAGGACAGAGCAATGTCTGAGTGCTGCTGTAGCCTGCTGAGTGCAGCTATGGGCACTGCAAACTATTTTCAGACATGGGGAGATTTAAAGCAATCATCTGCTCTTGAGAGACTGCTCGGAGGCCTTCACTGGAGTTGCAGTGAAAGGAGTCGTCTTGTCCTGTAGAAAGATGGATGTGACTCATTTCCCATTAAGCACTAGATCATCTTAACATCTGAAGCCTGAGGTTTCTTCTGCTGATGCTAGTGGAGCTCTTTCACAGTGACACAAATGAATAGAAAGGACTTTGAAAGCCCTCTGAAAATCCTTGCAAAAGTTTTAACTTCTCTCAGACTTTCCTCTGTGTTTCTCCTGTGGTGCTCTTTGCGTGCTGACTTTGAGGACAAGCCTGGGTGCATTCCCTGGCCTAAATTTCCCTCCTGAAGCCTGGCAAGAGACCTGCTTGCAGAGCAGGGCATGATCAGGCTTTGTTGGAATCTGTTAAGACATGAGGAAACGGCCTCAAGTTGTGCCAGGGGAGGTTTTGGTTGGACATGAGGAACATTTTCTTCCCCAAAAGGGTTGTAAAGAGCTGGCCCAGGCTGCCCAGGGCAGTGGTGGAGTCCCCATCCCTGGAGGGGTTTCAGAGCTGTGGAGATGTGGTGCTGA
>JAVSBS010019116.1:0-18335 GCA_033124195.1 Coracias cyanogaster
TGACTTAGAGATTCATGTAAGCAATTTAGTTGTGGTTCCATGGGCTTTGTGAGGAAGAAATGTTGGATCAGTTGTATGTCCATGAGTTAAGATCTTTGTTCAGGTCTAAAGCTCACTAGAATTCCTACGTGACTGCTGGCATACAGATTGGGCAGTACTCTGACTCTTGATAGAGGCCTCAGGCTTTCAGAACAGATTGCTGAGAGTTTTTTTCCTCGCTGTTTTCCATTCTAGTAAGAAATGCTTGTTAGTAACAGCTGCTTGCTGATCATATTCACGCTGTGCTTCATGATCGTCTCCATAGTACATGTCCTGGAGCAGTAGTGGACTGATGATGCACTTCTGACTTTATGCTCCCACTGGATTATGGATTCATCTTATTCAAGGCTCTGTAAAATCTTACCTGCTCACCTTAATAGAACTAAAAAACAAAACCAAAAAAATCTCCTCTAAGGCAAACAGTACAGTCTCTTAAGGTACAGGATTTCACTCTTGTTATGATGGTGAGGTTGAAATAGAATTGACTCAAAACTGTCTTTGCACAAATAGGGAAATCTTAAAAATTTGAAGGGAGGTAGTGATAGTGGAGTAAAGAACCTTTTATTTTCTTTCTATAAGTTAGCAGGTTTCAACATGTATTTTACTGAAAATCAATCTGTTGTCCTTATTTTAGGAATGTTCCTTACCGTATCCGTGTGCGTTTGTCCAGAAAGCGCAATGAGGATGAAGATTCACCAAACAAACTATACACGCTGGTTACCTACGTACCAGTCACAACATTCAAAGGTAAGGTTGCATGTTGTCTCTCTTCATGCCGTGTGCTTCTGAACAAGTAGAAAAGTGGGACAGCTCCTCCTGCAGTGCAAAATAGGGATGAAAAGCATGCTGAAGGGGTCAGACTGCTGGCTTCAACTACCTGTGCTGTAGAGAACAGGGCTGCTAGCTCGCCTGATCAGCATTAAAAAGTAAATAGAGAATTCAGCTGAAATAGTCATGTCAGTTTGAGAGAATTAAAAACACTGGCCAGAGTCATTAGGGCAACTTAAAGGTTTGTTTTCCTATCCTCTGATATCAAAAGCTTGAGCAGGCTCAGCCTTTTCTGCTTGTCATCTGAGAAGTATCTTATTTTCAGAATTAACATGAAGTTTTTAACATTTGGTGAAGCACTTGCCTAGTTTGCTCTTCCAGAAGTAGATCAGCAAACTAGCTTTGAAGCTGTAGGCGCACTTTCTGGTGAGGACTTGGTTTATATATAAAGGGAATTGTCTTAGTAATAGGTGGTGATACAGTTTCTTGTTTTGCAGGTCTACAGACAGTCAATGTGGATGAAAATTAAACTGCTTTTCCTTACAATAAAAGGATAAAAAGAAAGTTTACTTTTAGTTGGGCTTTTTAATTGTCCAGTCTCTTCAAGCTCTGATCCATGAAGCATTGAGTTGAACAGGTGACATCATCTTAAAGTATCTTGCTTTCTTTGGGCTTGTATATAATGGTGTAATTTTCTTAATTAAAGATCCTGTAGACTTCTGTTACATGTGAACGGAATATGGAGGAGACACAGGCATCCTGTGCAGGTGGCAGAGTCCTAGTGCGTTTGTTTTGTTCCTGTGGGAATAGCAAGCTGCTACACAGGTCTTTCAAGTTAAGGCCAAGTTTGTTTTAAAAACCAAACCAAAATAAGAACAACAAAGCCCCAAACACTGTTACATCAATACATGATATATTTAATCTCTTGTGGATAAAGTAAACTCCTGATCCCTTGCTGGTCTCCCAGGCAGGTCTGTGCGCTACACTGAAATGTGGGGTTCTGAGCAGTGAATTAATTGTGAGCCTGTCAGCTCAGGGAATTTGCTTAAGGAAGTAGGGACTAAAGGTGCTTGCCTTCCATAAATCAATAAATACTGTCAACGCGAGTCTAGTACAAAAAAGGTTTATTGAAAAGTGCATGTTTTCACAGACCAACATGAGAAGCACAGTCCATGTACACTTAACATTTCAGCAAGACATACAAATCGGAATACAATCAAATATATTAAAATAGTTTCAATTACCAGCATTGAAACAGTTTTCAGTATTAGTGCAAAAAAGGCAACCCAAACAAACTGCAGACAGTAGCTGAGAAGTGTTTTCCCTGTTTTTTTTTTTTTAAAAAAAAAAAAAAAAGACAACTGGAGCCAGCCTCTGCTGTCCTGGGCGGAAGAGGGCTTCAGTGTCTTCACACTGTAGACAGATGTTTCCTTTTACATTCAAAACAAGAATGTAATTAATAAATCAATGGCACAAAACAAACTTACACACCCTTTAGCTTTTAAAGCTCTTAAACTGAAAACCACAGATGAACAAATTGTTTATCAGTGTCCACTGCTAACCAAAAGCCTTTTACAGTATGTGCTTTGGCATAATTTCAGTGCATTTCCTTTTTGACAGGTTTGCTACCACTGTGTGTTTAGTTTTGTGTGTTCACCCCGTGACTGGCAGCTCGTTCCATTCGTTCTGAGACTGTATTGATTTAACTTTGCATTTTCAAGTTTTGGCTTCAGTTCTAAGGGTTTTTCAAAGAAGTTAACTAAAGACTGTTCAGTCAAGAGGGACGCTAAAATGTGTTCAAAAGAGACAGTCCAGTCCCCTTCAGTCTCAAGTGAAGGTTGCGAGTCTTTGTGAGGGCTCTTCACAGTGTCAGTAAAAACAGTGTCCTGGTCTGCAGCAGAGGCCTCGGGCTGCAAGTCCTCCGTGAACTCATCTGACCCGCTCCCCAGGCTGATGCTTCTTTGTCCTACTTCTCCTATCTGAAGTAATAGTGTGGTCACAGTGGCAATGGCTTGATACAAATCATTCTCCTCTGGATCTTCATGAAACATGCTGTACAAGGTTTTGCAGAACTGAATGAACTCCCTCTGTAAAGGATGAAAAACCAAAATCAAACTACTGAGCAGCCACGCTACGGGGAACCGTAGGAGTCAGGCGAGGGCACAGTACTGCAAAAGAAAGTGGAATGCTGTATACATTTATGTGCTCATTTATAACTTCTGCTGGCTTTGAAAAAAATGCAAAGGGATTTCAACCTACACTGATGCTAGGAAACCTTGGTGCTGCAAATCAAGAAGGGAACAGAGCAGAAAACTATTTTGTGGCTTTAGTGAGGAAGATCAGGACCTCCTGGGTGACCAAAGGGCAATGGAAAGACAAGGAAAAGGGTAACAATCTGTCACTGGTGGCTATTAGAATGACTTAGAACTGAAGAAGCCATCCACAGGCGTGCAGACAGCTTCCCTTCTGCTGTTTTGCTCCCTTCCTTGCTCACCCTTCACAGATGATGTCAGGCTAGAGAGGACGTTTGCAAATCCTATGATGAAATTTGTGAGCCCTCAAGTTTCAGTCATGGCTAATTCAGGACAGAAGGGACTGCAGGACGTTCAGTCAAGTGATGCTTTTATGAGAGATTATGTGGCCCTGCGGAGCTGATGGTTTAGGTACATGCCACCTGTTTAAAACTTTATTTAGCAACACCAGCACCGAAGGGATTCTGGGTGTAGTCCCATTTTTCAGGTCCATACATTTGTTTTGGTGATGTAACTAATACAGGGCCCTTCTCCCTCCAGGACATTTCCTTAGGCCGACAGCATACACAAAGCTCTACTGGCATTAGAGGAGATGGCAGGATGATAAGAGCCTTCAGCTGTCTGTCTTCATGCAGTTATAGCCAGTGTTACCTTAAGACAGGGGAAGTCCCAGTGACAGACTAAGAAAGAAGTTACCAGTTTGGCAGAGAGATGGTCAGTGAAGACCGAACAGCAATACTCATTTTTCAGGCATTCTTTGGGCTTAGGAGGAGAGCTTTTTTCCAGCCTGTTATGCTGCAGGTGAGGGTGAGTCTGAAATTCTTCTATTCACCGGCCAGTCTGAGGAGAAGGAGCTGCTAGAAAGGTAGCTGAGAGTTTTTAAACCTCCCTGCAGCAGAGGAGGTCAATTCTTGATACCTAAAGGACTGAATCTAAGCTCAGGCTAAAGTTATACTTTCTCAGAAAGACAGAACTGTTGCATTCAGTCATTCAATTTTCAAGTACTCTCCACTTCTTTTCTTTAAAAACAGAATGCAGCCTCTAAAGTACATACCTGGCTCATTTTTGGCAATTCTTTTTCGATTTTAGTATCCTTTTCTTTGGCTAGATCCTTCAGCATCTGCTTCAGCTGCTTTTGGTAATCTACTGCGTCACCTTTTTTGGTGCAGACACAAAAAGGAGAATTAGTTTTCAAGTCCCTGGAGTAGACTGACATTTCAAAATAAACCCCCGAGAGCAGAGAGGGTAGAGTAGGGTTAATAAATGCAAAGTTGGTTATCTCGTATGCATATGCATTGGAGAACCATTCTGGACATACCGTTTGATTTTCCAATAACTAGTGGTCTTGAAGTTGACAGCAAAGGATTCTTTAATGGTGACTGGCTGTCTCGTTCATTTTCTGTGAGAGCTATCAAAAAAAAAGTGACAAATGTAATAATGCTTAATCCTTTGAATGTTGACTGATGGTTATTTATGCTTTTAAAATTTACCTATTTGAAGAAAGCAAAGATGTTTTCAAACAGCACTTCATTAAATCATACTGTAAAATTACGTTACTGTAAGTAAGAGTGGTGCTGCTGTGAGAGAGTCGGAAGTTTGCCAAGAATGGCACATTTAATTAAAAACCTTGCACCGAGAAACTACCACAGAATTTTGTCACATAATCAGAACTGGACCAAGATGCGATAAGGAGGTTTCAACTGCACATGGAGTACGAGCCATCCAAAAAGGTTATTTCCGTTCACATTTTGTCTAGAAGTAACCATTTAATTGGCTGCAAAAGACCTCTGAGTGCAGCAGGAGTGAGCCTTGACACTGTCTATAAATTTAATCCAAAAAGGTTTTGACTGGAGTAATTTTTATAATGTGGTGAGCTTAATTACAAATGCGCATCCTGTATGCTCCCAGCTGAAGGCAGCACGATAGGGTTGTTCAGTAAGCATCCTTCTCCCAAAAGCTTTAAGCAAGAGATTTTGGGGGGGAAACGGAGGTATTCATTCCCTTTCACATTTCTTACCCGGTGGGATATGCAGCTTATACAGTAACTTTATCTTTTCATTCATTTCTCCATTATACATAACATCTGCAAGGGAAAAAAAAAAAAAGAAGGAAGCAGACCAGAGCATTTACTCCCACAGTTTAAAATAAATCAGGCATCTCTCTGTGCACAAAAGAGAATTGTTTGCTTGGACAATACATGAAAACATATGGCCAGTATATTACATAAAAATATTTTAAGTTGTGCCTGTCAGTGAGGGACAGCAGGTGAGAGCCATCTGGTTTGGTCTTTGTTCTCGTCAAACAGACTGGGAGCGCCTTACCCCGGGGAGCTTCAGCATAGTTTTAAAAATACCGAGGAGGATGGCAGGGAATCCAGCAAAGGCTGTTTGCTGCCACAGATCAACAGGAAGGGGAGAGGGCGGAGAGAGAAAACTCCCTCTAGGGCCATTGTAGCCTTAACAGTTCTCCCCTTCAGCCCTTACTGCTGTTCTGTAGAACAGGCCCAAAGGAGAGAACTACTTCACAGATAATATAATTCATATTTTCAACGACCAGCAGAAATAAGATTCTAAACTTTAAAGTGCACTGAAATACCATGAATACTTTTTTTTTTTTTAAATGTAAAGTTGTATCGCTCTAAGAAGACTCAAGTAACAATATAAGGCAGGGTGCCTTCGTTCACATCAAAAAATTCTAAAAAGCTTAAGTGGCAAGAATACAGATTTACTGATATTTACTGAAGCTCTCAATGGTGATTCAATTTTTTTCCACGTGTGGTCAGGCAACAGTGAGATGTGGCACTTCCTTCTTCAGCCAGATTTTGATGGGCATCCTCATCTCATGAGAACAGCTGGTGGCCTCAAGACCAACCCTAGCGCAGCTCTCAGTCCCTGCTGCCCAGATATTCTTTTTCGGCTTATTGTTAACATACGAGGCAAGCAGCAGTTGGTTGTGTGACATTAAATCTTCAAGAAGCAGTTACAAAGAGATTTCAAAGGCATAGTGAGAGCAACAATCTGGTAGAGAGGATTTCCTAGCGTTTCTTGTAGACCTATAGTATAATTTTAGCTCAGAAAATGTCAACAAAATTACTATTTGTCTGAGATATCAAATATTTTCATACACTATTCAATCATGTCCTTAGGCTCTCTTTTAAATCTAATTGACTTCAGGTGATTGGAACACAAAAAATTAGTGGCGGTCACTGGTTAGGCTAATTACAAGAACAAGAAAACCACCTACCCGCATCCTGCCCTGCCAGTTGTATGCCATTTTAACTTCCGTGTCTCACCCAGGTGCCACCCACCCACTCTGCCCACCTTCCGCCCCACAGGGGAGCCAATACCTAAGCAGCTGGCGAACCCCTTGAATTCAATCAGCCGGTCCATGTTCTCATCCAGGAGCCGGAAGGTCCTCTGGGCGAGGACGTCGGTGTGCTCCCCGCAGGTCCAGGGTGAGACCAGCCTGTACAGGTTAGCGAACTGCTGGGCATCGATGCGGTACTGCTCGGCGTACGGTCTGCTGGGGTCGTGTCGCTCGACGACCGGGCTCGTCATTTCCCAGTAACACCTTATTAAATGTTCCCTCTAGGAGAAATCAGATGGGGCGCGGGGGGGGAAGCGTGTGGTATCAGAGAGAGTGCAACCAGCAGAAAAAGGCATTCACATCAAAGGAGGCTGGAAATGCTCAAAATTCTCTTTGCGCGAGGTGTTATAATGATACCAAGACCATCCCTGTGAGAAAAAGCAAAGTATGCCTCCTCAACTAGCCAAGCACTCTCAGGATTTCCAATGGATAATTAATAAACTTGAAGGGAGACTGGGCAGATTCTTAGAAGAAATGCACTGCAGGCTACTGAAACTATTGGCCACGTCTCACCCAGGATGTCTCTAACCAGCCAAAGGTACAAAGGATCAGAGAAAATCCAAGATAAGCGTTACACAGGCTTGACCTGCTCATTTATTCTCTCTCAGACCTCTCTGTTTGGCACTGTACTTACTAGTCGTCCCTCAGGGACAGGCTGATGCGAAACAGAGTCCTAACAAAACCAGCTGTCCCAGGGGAGCAAGGGGGCTAATGAAAAAGGAACCAGCACCAAGAAGCGAAATGAGGAAAGGGAAGGAGTACAAGACAGTCAAAGCTCAAAAACAAAGCAGCAAGGAACGGGAGGGAAGCGCTGCAGAGCAAGCACCAGTGGCATTGTCTTACAACCATTAACGGAGGGAGGATGCAGCTGCTTTTAGCCACAAAGCTATGTAACCATGAGAACACACCACAGTCATTCTCAGTACCTAGTATTTATGGCTATGAACAATACACAAAAGAAATCTTCCATTGAGGATGATAATTGCACGCTTGGACCTCTAAATCAAGTATAGTTCTATATGCTTAGATGCCTCTGTCTCTGAAAAATTTTACAATATTTCTTTCAAACATCAGCTTGACAGAAAGGAACTGCAGTAGAAACTGCTTTTAGTTGTAAAAAAAAAAAAAGAAAGAAACAATTAGAAAATTGTGAACAAATAGCAAGGACCCAAGTTTGTGGGGATTTTTTTCCCTATGGAAAACAGCATCTTCCTTTAAAAAGCATTAAAAGATCAAGACTTAGAAGTACTGCAGAGCTCCCACTGAGCACAGCTACGTATGATTTAATTTATTCTTCATGTGAAAGTTTCCAGAACTTAATTTTTCATGGACCATTTCCAAGCAGTAAGTTAGAAAGGAAACACTGAAGCAATTTTCCTTTGAAGGATCAGTAAATGACTATTCCTCTTTAACAAGTGGGCAGCCACAGAAAGGACAAAATGACAAGATCCCACCCTAATCGTGCCGCCCAGGAAGGGGACGCAAGGTCCAAGGCAGCTCTGCAAAGCGACAGCTGGAAGTTAGGCCCAGAAACCTCAAATAGGTGCATTCCCCTACATTCCAAGGACACCAACCTTGAACAAGTCGTACAATTCCTCCAAATCTTCTGGGAGAATTGCAACATCTGGGATGACAACTCGGAGCTTAAAAATAAAGAAAAAACATGTTAGTGACTATCTTTTCTCCTGTCATCACTGACACAGGCAGGCCCATGAGCCCAGCAGGGACTGCGTTTATGTGGTACAGCTGAAAACCACAGTGTTGAAAAATCTTTGCAAATTTTCCCCCTTCTTTAGCTTCACTGGTTGGACAGATCCGTGAAAAGATAAATCCCTCAAGGGCTATTAGAAACAAAGACAGGAAAGTTCCTAAGCTACAGGTCACAGGAGGCCAGGGAAGCATCACATCACACTTGCTTTCTTAGAGTCTTCCCTGGGACATCTGCCCAGGGCCATGGTCAGAGACAAGGTGCTGGGCTGGACAGTCCTGCAGTTTCCTTTAGCATTAAAGCCACCCTAGAAAGTAATGCACATGGCCACAAACCCATCAGCATCCCAGGAAAGAGCTTTTTCCAGAGTCAGTAATGATCCTTCCTTTTTTTCAAGATCCAGTGGTGCCTTTTAAAAAACGAAAATCATCTGCCTCCAGAGAGGAGATGTTAAGCTACCTCTGTTGAAACAATACCCTACTCACCACATTTTGCTTGGTTGTGTCTTCGTGGCTCTGCAGGACACGGATTCGGTGTTTGTAGCGCATGTGCTCTATCTGTGCCACAGAGTGGTCTCCAAATTTCTGCAGTGGAGGAACAGAAGTTTATTATTTTTATAGCATTTAATGATACCTGTATTTCTCATTACCGGAAATACAACTTTTAAAGTATTGTGAGTCCTCAAAGAAAAAGCATACCCAGTCTCTAATTGATCTGTCGGTGTTGGTATTTATACTGCACCTCGCCTTGTGCATTTGAGCACTTAGTCAAGGAATCTGTAAAGATCACAGAATGGTTCGGGTTGGAAGGGACCTTAAAGATCATCTAGTTCCAACCCCCCTGCCATGGCAGGGACACCTCCCACTAGATCCGGTTGCTCAAAGCCCCATCCAGCCTGGGCTTGAGCACATGTAGTGTTGGGGCGTCTACAACCTCCCTGGGCAACCTGTTCCAGTGACTTGTGTATTAACGTTCAAAGCATCCAGGCTGAATTTAACCTTTTCTTTTTTTAACATTCTAACTTTACTGACCAGTAGACACAGAGCAGTATTTTACCTCATAGGAGTCATGAATCAGGTTAGCAATTTCAGTCACTGGAGAGGCTTCCTGGTCATCGCTGAAGAACGCATGGTGATTACCAATAGGTGGCAGAGGACTTTCCTCATTTTTGACATGCTCTAAAAACCTGAAGGGAAGAAATACAAGCAACACAGATTACTCTGTACTGTGCTCTTCTCAATATAAATAAGCAAACAAGTCTTATGGCTCAGACTTAGAAATAAATTGTTTTTCAGGCTGCTAGGCTTTTAAAAAATGCCTGCATGATTACTCATCCAAGGAGCAGCAAGCCAGCTAAATGACTAAACGCTGCCCAAGGAAGAAAACTTCTGTCTCCTTGAAGTCTGGAGCAGGAAGCCCATCACTCTCGGGAAGGCACGAAGAGCAGCAGTAAATATTGCACATTGACGCAGTCAACGCATGTCTCAGCACTGCCAGGAAATTTCACAGGACATCTACTCGTCTGATGTACAAAGCCCATTGTTTAAGGCAGACACTACAAAAGCAGCAGCAAGACAACACAAAGGGTCCTACTAGTGCCTATAGAGCCCCGTCGATATCACCACGGCATCCAAATGCGTTCGTTTTATGGCAGAATGGTCCATGATGGAAGGAGCACTCCTGCATGGTCGTACCTGCTCAGGATCATCAGGGCCTGCCCATCATCCTTGCTGTTACACAGATCCACAGCATTGGCTTCCAGTATGGCCAAGCCCAGCTGGAAAATGGCTTTGATCCCATCGTAGAAGAAGCAGTCCACAACATTCACAGCACTTTCCAGGGGCATGATGCTAAGGAAAAGGGTAAGGAACCACGAAAGAGAGATGGAAGCCAACGTTGTCAGATCTTTCATATGTTCAGCCAGCTCTGGAAGTTGCTCTTTTATAAGCTCTTCAAACACTGACTGGTCTACCTGAGCACCTGCAAGTCATAAAGAAACAGTATTAGCCAGGACTGACACAGGAAAAAATATTCTTTAAAACTAATGATCGCTATCAACTATCAACTGCAAGACTTTCTTAAACTTTAAACTGACAAGATACATATCTACAATAAAAAAATCCCATTATGCTCCTGCTGCGATCTCAGCCCCAACCCTCATGTCCACAATCCTTTACTGTACAACTTTCTGCAAAAAGACTGTGCTGATTCCACTAAGGGCCTTTAGAGTGCAATGAAATAGTAACAACAGCAGCTGTAGAGCTTTCATTCTAGATAAGAAAATGCAAGATGAAGATCCAGATACGAGTACACACACTGAGCAGGAAGAAAATTATTTATACATAAATACATGTGCAAATATAAATATGTACTTACATGCATATATATATGGATTTTAAGAACTGAATATTTCTACAGTGATCAGATAGAAGCTTTCCCAACTGTCCCAACCAGTCTTTTCAAAAGGAGCAGATACGGGCTCTGTTTCAGCTACTAGCTCAGTCCTGCTTTGTCAGCAGCTACTGTAGAATCAGTCTAGTTTCACCTCGTTGAAGTGGCCTGTGTCTACAGACCAGATCTGCCACATCAGGAGCTTTAACCAAAGGCACTAGAAGTTACAAATGTTCCTGAATATACAATGCAGTTAGCTTTTCCATTATTTTGTCTTTCCTTTCAAGTTACTGCATTTCTTTCTCATAGTCCATATTCTGCCAATATTAGGAGACAACTTTAATTGCTATGAAATTCCTGAGACATACATATATCCTTAGCACTCAAAACTTCTGTTGTTCAAAAGCAGAATATAACCTGGACAATTTGTGGCAGAGAGCCAGCATCTTTTGGCTTTGCATCAAAACTATAACAAAAAAAACCCCAACAAAACAGCTTTGACATTTCTCTGTCTTAGAACTTTTCACATCAAGCCACAAAGAGCTTCTGCTAGTGGCTGAACAAACATTACAGAACCACAAATAAAAAATATGTGCCCAGGGACATGCAAAGAGCTTTTGAGAAACACATCAAGCATGATGCTTTGCTTTGAAGAGATAGCCTTCTCACGTCAGATGATCATAAATAAGAAGGGTAAAGAACACAGAGGAGAAAACAGCCAGGGGTTACCCAACAGAGGACAGTTTTTTTGTTTTCTTTTTAACAAGCTTTACACAAACAGTTTAATAGCCACAGTTAACATAGACCAAAATAATACAGCCAGTTTAAGGTGTATTTGAAGGAAGCCAGAGACAGATAGCCAGACACATATAAAAAGACCATTCTAGGCTCAGAGGCAGCACAGGAGAGACTGGCAAAAGCAGAAGTTTAACATAAATGTGCGATTCTGCCCAGATCTTTCACAGAAGATCGTATTATAATTAAGTGTTGACACTGTAGATGAAAGTCAGGCAGGTGTATCCAAAGTTACTTTTACGCCCATTTTTTTATTAGGCTCCCAGAAACCGTGAAATCTGAGCAACTGAACCTCTAATGTAGTATAGCATGAAACCATAATGAGGCAGGAAATAGCGGGGTATCAATTTAAAATATGATGACCCAAGATGCAAAATGACTAAATGACATCTCCAAGACTGAAAAGGCAAATCAGATAAATGAAGTTAGGTTTTCACTGTTTCAAGACTTATTATAGCAAGACGATGACAGTCTTAACAGACAAAGTGGGGTTAGATGACCCAGTGCTTTATGGAGAGGATGGAAAAGTCAAGGCAACATGAGACTACGATATGCGTGACCATTGCCACCGCTCTTGATCCAAGTACAACTTGTTTCTATCTTGCAGCTATCTCCTTATAATTTCTCCCATGCACTGCAGAAGGAAGATGGATGGAGGAAGTTCTTGAAGGAGGAGATAATGGGTGCTAACCCTGCCTGTGGGCTTTTCCCATTTGCAAGCAGTGAAATGATGAAAAAGCTTGTGAAAAAACAGAGTGGTCCTAGCTGGAGGGGCTGATGGACGGAGATGGTTATGTGATCAAAGTTAAAAGGTTGAGTAGGACTGAACTGCCTACACTTTGACAGAAAAAAAATAAAATAAATTAATAAGTTAATACATGAATGTCATAAAGATCCAAGAAAAGATGGACCTAGGAAGGCCTGTTATAACCAAAGTCATTAATTCAGTAGCTGTTTTGACTGTAGAGATTACTGGCTGACACTGAGGAGGAAAAGCACAGTGACGGGTACCAAGGTCAGAGAGCACCAAAGTTATAAAGAGATCAAAATTTGGACAACAATGTTGGTAGTGCAGACAAAGAGGAAAAGTTGGGTCTTGGAAGGGTTATGCAGGAAGAAACAATACAAAGTACAAAGTTGAGACAAGACCTCATTGCAAATCTAAAAAGAAGGCCAACTGGAATGTGAAGCCAAGAACACTAACTCAAGCAACAGGAACCAGAGGAGGAGCAGGGTGGAGAAGATCAGTAGCACTGATTTGGGCACACTAAATTCTATGGTAAATGAAAGCTGCAGAAGTAACTGCTCAGTGAAGCAACCATGCTGCAAAACTACACTGCTGCTGTTCGACTAGGGGGAGCAGGGGAACTCCTGAGCTCAGGCCCCTGGGTCTTTGCACTGTGGCGAGCCATTGTAGTACCTCTTCTACAGTCATAGTTCTCTTCTTTTTGGGTACAGAGCTTGTAAAGGAAAATAGGGAGACAGTACAATCAAGTCTATCAGCACTCAAACAATATAGGCTGTAGCTATGGTGAGTGAGAGGCGAGATACAAACCCCAAATGAAGTACAACTCAGGGCAGCGATATGGCCAGCCAAGTGGGACAACTCAAGTTTGGGTGTGGAGAATGCTACTTAGGAGCAATAACCCAGCAAGCACCAAAGTTATCAGTAACTCAAGGCAGGCTGATAATACCTAGAAATGCCCAAGGACTGATAAAGCTGTGTTTCTTTTTTAATCAAGGAAGGAGAGGGACAAACATGGAAGTCAGTCATCAAGATAGCAGTTTAAAGTCACGTTTGGAGACAAGCAACAAAATTCTGGCAAGTGGGACAGTTACAGTGCCCAGTCCACCAGCTGAAAATACCAATTGCATTCAAAGCATCATAAAACATCCTAAGCATCCAGCTAACTTTGGAATAACTCTGCTTTAAATTACCTTACCTGCCAGTTCAGTGACAAGGCAATGACTGTGCACAGTGTCAGAAGGGAGGTATGACAATACCCTACTCACCACATTTTGCTTGGTTGTGTCTTTATGATAGGACAATCCCGTCCTTCACAGCACATGCAGTACAAGGCACACACTGCAGAGGGACTGGGCTTATTTCTTGATGCAGCATCTCACATTCAGAGGGTTTTATGATATAAAACCTCATTACAAAGGGTCGGTCTAGATGCAAGCTTGTATTACTCCAGCAGCCAGCCAATGCAGACAGATGAGGTCAGAAATAGCTACCCTAGCAGATCTTTCCTAGGTTCACCTTAAACAGCTCAAGTCTCTAATACTGAATATACCTAACCATCACATGCAAGCTCTTCTATTTTTACGTAACAGGTAAAACTGCCACCGCCTTCTGACCAACAGGAAAAAAAAGACAAACTGTAAAGTTGAGCATATATTTATACTTCTTTCAGTTCAAACCCTTCAAACCAAAACCAACCATAGCTAGAACCTGAACAGCCACTGCTGCTGTCCCTGCACACTGCACAAGTCATAGACCATCTCTCCCATGGGGTCTGGACCTCAGAAGACCTTGAGCATTTTATTCACCCCAATGCTGTTCAGCTGCCCCTTCCTAGTGAGCAAGAAGAGAGACACAAGCTCACCTATCACTCTGTGGTTGAAGTAATCTGGCAGCATTCGCTCACACACAGCAACCAGCAGCCAAAAGGCTTCTTCCTCTTTGGCATACAACAGCAACACGGAGGTCAAAATATTCATAGACTTACAAGGGCAAAGAAGAAAATGGGATTTGTTAGTGACAGTAAATCTTACCAACAACAGCTAAACTGTGGCTATTTTTAAAAAAAGAAAAGTAGCCTAGTATGATGTAAACAAGTAAAAATAACAAAACCACACAACCACACCAACCAAAGAGCAAGAGAAAGGTAATAAACAGTGAATACATAACGGCAACCCAAAGGCATAGCAAATTTTTCAAGCTTAGGTATATTGCTTTTCCTAAGAGCGATAGGAAACAATGGAGAAAAGCCCAGTACTGGATTTGCCCAGACACAAAGTAACTGATAGTGCATGATGTTTTGGGGCTGCTTTCCCCACGTTCCTGTATCTGGGCCATTCTGATGTTAATCAGAATTCAGGGAGCTGCACAGAAGGTAAAGTTGTTATTTTAGCTGGGCAAAGTACTTTCATAATTTGTCATCAAGTTTTGGAAGAAAGGGACAGACCTTTAGTGCGTGAGACCTCTGCCCCAGAGCTCTATGTGAATCTCATCTGTGCAGGCCAGTTTACTTAGCGCTGTCTCCCAGTATTGTGCGAGAAATGCACTTTGAAACACACAGAAGCATTAGAAACATCCCTGCCCTTTGACTCTAAATGAAGTTTGCAAAATGCTGAGGGAACAGTTTTGTCAAGTCAGAGCCTATTGTTAAGCCTATGTACTTGTTTTCCAGAGTAAATGACATTTAGTATCTAAAATTACGTATTTTTCATAACTAAAGGGACATTATTGATCAAAACCATCATTAAAAATAGTCCCAAGAGAATGAGTGGAAAAAGGATAGGAAAGCGTCGAGCGTTATTCCACTGGGAGTTTTTCACCTGGCAGTATCCTATTTTGGGGTTCCTGTGCGCATAGGCTGTGAGGACCCTTCTCAGGGCGGCTATCCCCGTCTCGCTCTGGAAGGCAGGGTGCTCAGGCAGCGAGCGGTGGAGGTCACGCTCAATCTCCTCCGTCGCCATACAGCACTTGCCCATGGACGCCTCCACCAAATGTACGTAGTAACCAGGATGCGAAGCGAGATCTGTCACGGCATCTGAAGGCAGCAGGAAGAGAGAAAGAGGAAGACACAAGTGGATTAGGACGATGCTAAACTTAGCTTTGTCTGAATTACTGCTCGAAAGGACGTAAGCAAGATGGTTTTCCCCAAGGTCTGTGAATTCTCCAGACCTAAAAGAAATAAAGTCCTAGCAGAATACACGTCTTGAAACCAGAATACATATCAGCAAAGCTTATATGACACAACACCATTCAAAACACCTTAATATTGACATTGAGCAGAAAACTTCCCCAGCAGAAAGTATTACTGGGAGAAACGTACTTGGTGCTGTTCACACCCTCCAAAGAGGAAAAGCTGCACACGAAGGAATACTTCTTACAAATGACTGAACATGTCATATACTGGATTAAGGACTAAACTTGGGATCATATTGTAGGCACATTCTGGCTCTGCCAGATCTGTGGATGAAGTGAGTTGTTTTTTCCATCTCTAGTGTCTATTACCCCTGCCAACATTCAACAAGAAGCAGGAGCAGAACTGCTGACTTTAAGTCGTCATTATTGTGCAATAATTTGATTTGTCTGGGGTTAAATCAATATTTATGCTACAATCTAATTGTTGCTCAAAGATGAACATTACACAGATGAAGAAAATATTATTTCAGTTCTCCTGCACATCATGTCATGTCGTTCTGAGACTAAAGTTTTACAGATCTACCTAGGTTCTTCCTTGCACTTATTAGTTCAATTCAGATCATCTCTTTTCTCTAAGCAGTATCATAAACTCCACGTAAATGACATTTAATTGCCCTTGGGAGATTTCTTGCCTAAATGTTTTGCCATCAGATGATGAATCAGATTATGCCTACAGCCAACATTTCTAAGCATGCCCACCTGAGAAGAGCAGCCAGAGTTTGCCTCTTAAGGATTCAGGGATTCCCATAGCAACAAGTTTTCTAATCTTCTCTGTGCGAAACATGCACACGGTTCTGCCATATTCTACAAAATGGTCATCCCACAGGCTCTCTTTGATTTGCTCCCTAGACTGGGAAAAAGAAGATGGATTTTAAAAGAACAAATCATGTGCATGTGAGAACTGGTAAACAGAAACATTTTACATATTAGAAATTCCACAAGGTATTTCTGTTACCAATGGAAACGGGAAATCTGCTCTAAAGACTACAGCTTTCCCCATTTTGCATACGCAATTCACCACACAGGGAGAAAAATTATAAATACCAGAAAGAAATGGGGTGGGGGGAGAAGAAAATACTCCAAGCAAATAGAAAAGCTGTTGTCCCATATCTAACTTCTCCAGCTGATAGAGTTCATTTTACAAAAAATTAGTATCTGTTTGAATGCCACCTGAGCTTTAAAAAAACCAAACCAACCAAAACTACAACTCCGCTCAAATGTTACATACCTTTCCAAAATCAAGGCCTGCCATTCCTGACTGATGAAAGTCCGACCTTAGTGCTTCTGCATTGAGCAAATAACTGCTCTCCTTTCCGCATTCGCTTCTCTCCTTGCCCTGTGAAGCCTCTGTTCTCAAATGTGCTGGTTCACCATCCCTGAGCACACATGTGGATCCAAAGGCAGGACTGTTCTGCAACGCAGAATCAAAGCGGTAACCATACTTAACTGTCTTCAAGACACAGAGCTGAGTTAGCCTTTGTCTTTTGCATCAAAACCTTTTGTTCCTTTCAGGGGAAAAGCCTTACTCAAGACTTTATACAAATTATCATTCATTTGTATGTCAGGAAAAAGGCTGTTACTTTAAAACAGAAATTGTTAGTAAATTCTAAGTGTCCTTGAAAACAAGCTACGAAACAACCTCCTACTTCAGTTAAGATTTGAAAAACTGAGTCACAGAAAAATTTCCGTTGGAAAGGACCATCTTTTCAATCCCCTGCTCAAAGTACAACCCCTAGACCAGGTTGCTGAGGGCTGTGTCCAGTTGAGTTGAGCAGCTCCGAGGAAGAGGAGTCCACAGCTTCTCTGGGCAGTTTGGTCTAGCTCTGCCCACCCTTGAGGGGAAATCTTTCCCTTTTATCTATTCAGACTTCTCTTTGCTGCATCTTGGGACTGTTGCTGCTCATCTTTCAGCTGACACCTCCAAGAAAAGTCTGGTTCCATCTTCTCTGTAACTCCCCATTAACTCGTGGAAGACAGGCTGAACAAGCAATGCTCCCTCAGCTTCTCTTCATAAAGCACGTGCTCCAGCCAGTCAGGGGCTGAATCTTGTAGCCCTCCACTAGACTAACTCCAACTGGTCAATGCTTTTCTTTGCTGGTAGGGTAGAGTCAAAACCAGACACAGTACTCCTGATCAGCCTCAGAAGTTCTGAAGGAAATAGTAACATCTCTTGACCTGCTGGTTACAGTCCTGCTACTACAACCCCATATGCTGTTGGCCCTTTTCACGGTAAGAGTACACTGCTGATTTTGTACTCAATCTGCTGTCCACCATGACCCCTCCACCTTTTCCACATGACGACTTGCCAGCCAGCTGGCCAGCCCCCAGCTCCTCCTGTTGCATGGGGTTACTCTGCCAGGCTTTGCATTTGCTTTTGTTGAACTTTATGAGGTCTCTATCAAGCCATTCTTCCAGACTGTTGAGGTCTCTATGACGGGCAGCCCTGCCCCCCACCGTATTCACTGCTCCCCGCAGTGTGTCAGTCACAATCATGCTGTGGGTGTGCTCCATCCCATCAAGCAGATCTTTAAAGAAGGCAACAGACAGCTCTGGTGCAAGATCAGTCCCCTGAGGAAGGCAACCCAAAGAACCTATGGATAAACACATTGAATTCATAGCCCCCAAAATCCCCAGAAGTTCAGTACCTGGTTCTTATTTTGCAAGTTGTTACAGTGCACTGAGTTGCTGGAGTTCACTTCTTTTAGCCTCTGGAGCAGATTCTCCACCAAAGTATCCCGGTCCTTCAGCTCAATGAACTGAAAGGCTGTCTTGCTCCTTATGCTAACAATGATGGGATTAGGGAGAAGGCTTGTGTCCTCCATCTTCTCTATACTGATTACCTTGTCCAGAAACATTATAGAAAACACATTATGCACCACATCCACAGAAACATCTTCAAATGTTCTACATGTACCAAAATGTACAAACAAGCATTCATATGCACACATGCTTTAAACATGGTTATTCATATTGGTTTTCCTTGATTAGACGTATGCTACTACCTGAAGCCCACAGCCTCTTTAGAAGCTCAAAGCAGGCACCAAAATGTATCCCAGCTGCCCTTTTTTTTTTTTTTTCC